>PVLD010011282.1:0-66117 GCA_004027595.1 Dinomys branickii
AGGCATTGTTCATTTTAAATTGTTACCTTTCTATCTTTTTAACAGTTCAGGAAAATATCATTACACAAAGCCTAAATGCTACTTATTTTAACTAAAAGCTCAACAAGTCATTGTAATTCAGTAGTCATTATTGATATTTTTCTCAATCTCCTTTTTCATTTTATCACTCAAAAAATAGTTACTAACCAAAACTGTTCTTTGTAAGTTTATTTTACATTTGCGAGGTAAAATCAACACTAGTATTCACTCAAAGTGTTTGAATTTCAGAGTATTAATGGTTTAGATACACTTATCTATGATTGAACTGAGTCATGTGCAATAAGAGAATAATATAAAATCCATAAACATCAAAATTTTATGAGGAAAAAGTGTTACATACACATTTCCTCTGTTGCTAACAAATATCATCTTTTGCTCATTTAACATAATCCGATTTACCACTACTATATGTCCAGTGATAAAATAAATACACACAATTCCTATATTCAAGGAAGTCCCAGACTCATTCAGGGAGAAGCTACAAGATGGGTGGTAAGATGCTGTGGCAGGTCCCACAAAAGAATGCTGTGTGTGGTGGTATACACCTATAACCTCAGATGCTCAGGTGACAGAGGCAGGAGGATCCAAGTCTGAGGACAACCTGGAGACTGTCTCAAAATAAAACATGGGAAAGACTGGGGTATGACTCAGTGGAAGAACACTTACCTGACACTATGGTGAGATGTAAGACCCAAAGGTGGAAATAGGATAGCTTCTCATGAACATCTGTGGAATCTGTGCTTCCCGCCCTCATGCCTGAGCACTGCTGGATTAGGATCCTAATTCCTTTGTGGGGTGGGAAGGTCACTTCATCCAGGAGACACAGTAAGGGCCCCACTGTGCTAGAAGATCTGCTCACTACTTGGTCACGATGAGTTTCTCTGCCAGTGGACCAGCACACAAATATAGGAGCTGCCATACTGGAGATCTGCGTCCCCCAGATCCCCAGGCTGTGTGGTGTGGGCTTGGTGCCCAGCATGACTCTACCAGAGGGCTGGGGCATGTAGATGGGGGTGAGGGGGATCTCCAGGTCATGGGATATGTGCCCTTCAAAGGACTGGAACCAGCTGCTCCCTCCCCTTTTACTGCCTGCCCATGGGGTGAGTGGATTTGCTCCACCATCCACTCACGCAGGCCCAAAGCAGCAGTGCCAGTCCAGCGTGGACTGGAACTTCCAAAACCACAGCTCAAAGGAAAGCTTTTCTCTTGATAAGCTGTTATGCTGGGCATTTGTCACAGTGATACAAAACTGGTTGACACAGGCAGGGAGTTGGCGGGTTGCCATGGCTTGCCGTGAGGGATGTGGGTGGCTGCACAGAAGGGAGAATGCATGTCAGACTCAGAGGACTTACAGAGCACATCTCAGCGATGGTGTGTCCAGCAATGGATAACTGCATGGGCAGTGGCAGCAGCCAAGGCTCAAGCAGTTTTACACAAGAAATGATTCACATCCCTGGGGAAGGAAAACGTGAGTCACCCCCAGGCAGCAACTCAGCTTTGGGTGGTGACATTCAGAATAGTGTGCAGAGGAAAGGATGTGTTGAGTCCCGCACCCAGCCACTGCAGCAGACACTGAACATACCCTACCAACCCTACCACCAGTCAGGAGGGAAAGCGGCTCCCACCTCCAAGGTTCATGATGGCTTAGACAGAGCACCAGGCCTGAAAGCAAGTCAGATCCCTCATACAGTCAACTTTACTTAGTCCTCTGAGCAGCCACATGTGTGTGTGTGCATGTGCGTGCGTGCGTGCGTATGTGTGAAGAACAGCTTGCTGTGGTTCTTCAGTTCATTCTCACCTGCAACAGTCTGCTCATCCCTCCACACACATACAGAGCCAGGCAGCAAAGGCATTCACCCCAAAGGCCCCCATCAGTGAGGGGACGCTAGCAAGTAATGCCTGCCCTTTATTTTGTTTTTTGGTTTTTTTTTTTTTTTTTGCGGTACTGGGGATTGAACTCAGGACCCTGCGCTTGCTAGGCAGGCGCTTATTCCACTGAGCTATATCCCCAGCTCCTATGCCTGCCCTTTAAATGACTGTTCTGAAGTATGTTCTGCCTGACTCCTTCAGGTCCTTCATGAGACCAATGCCCAAATCCACACAGTAACACAGGCCATGCTCAGCCCTTTGAGCCCACTGCTGATTTCACTCTCTGTTTTACTCTTTGCTGCACTCATGCATGTCTCTAAGATGAGCTGTACATTGATAAATGTTTAATAAGTGACACTCCAGGAAAAATAATTGCTGGAATTTGCAGCATTTACCTGTTTCTGTAGTGTAGACACACATAAATTAATTTCAAATTACCAAGGTGGCATTGCCCAGCTGCAGCTAGACAGGAGATGTACATCGCTGGACTCTGGAAGCAAGGGTGAACTGAGCCCAGTGTACCTGCTGGGGATGTGGCTTAAAATAAACCACCCGCACACAGAAAGCCATCCCAGGGGCATGGAGGAAGACAGGAAAGACTTCCAGTCAGGGCCCAGCCCAGAATTTTGGGCGCACTGACATCAGACATGGACACCAGGAAAACGAGAGGGAAGACAACTCTGGGGGGAAGGAAAAGAATTTCTGCTGTGTAATAAATGGGTGGCAGGGAGAGGAGGGCAGGAAGGCAGAGTGACCATAGACATCTTTTTCAGCTGGATAGGTAATAATGGCATCGCCAGTTGGGGGACAGAGAATCGTATGTGTTCATTTTCAGACCAATTACGTTTGATGTTTCTTCATGAGCTTTCAGGCTGAGATCACTTGTGAGAAATGCAGGTATGAATCACAGAGAAGAGATGGATGGGAAAGCTGTGCAAGATGCTACTGTGAAATGTTAAGGTAGATAACGACTCGTGTTCTTGGAATGTCCTGCCCCTTTCCCTTGCACACCAGGCAACTCAGGGCTTCCTGTGTTACTGCTCAGGAAGAACGATCAGTGGTTTCAACACAGGTTTTGACTATCCAAAGAGAAATAGGTGGACTGAAAGGGTTTGAATGTTGGGTACCAACTGCTGGAGTTGATGTCTAGCTCCCTGCCGAGATGCTCACTGCTGATGTCAGCAGGGGAGTCTAAAGTTGCCTAATGCTGGAGGATTAGGAGAAGATAGAATGTGCTTGCTTTCTCTGAACCTTAACAGGCCACTTCTGCTCATGTGGCTGCTGCAGAACTGACAAGATGGTGGGGTTCCACAAAGTACTAGAGTTGGGCTCCCAAGACTTCTGTCCCCAGAGCAGTAGGAAATATCCAGTTTACACAGTTCCTCAAGTCAGATGGAAACATGGCTGAGAGAGGGCCAGCGAGCCAGTGGAGCCCTCAGAGATGGGCACCAGACCAAGAACGATGGTTAAACCAACAATAGCTCTATCTCCAACAAAAGGAAGAGAATAAGAAGCCAGACACTGCTCACAGCCACGGCACACTTAGATTTGAACTGTTAAAAGATAAACCTAGGCACAAGAAAAATGTAAGCATTCAACTGAACAAAAAAAGGTTTATACATGGGGCTTATACAGTGGTTTATACTCAGAAGAGATTCAGAGAGCTCCATCAGCATCTGGACAGTGAGATTTTATAGGCTACATAAAGAAATAAGAAAGTGCTTAACTGGCTACAGTGAGGTGTCTGCCTTACCTGGGTGTGATCATGTGGACCTTCCTGATTGGGGGTGAATTGGCCTAAGTTTCATTTCGCTGCTTCATTAGACTTTGGTTTGCTTGCTAGGAAGCCAAGGTGCTGGAGCCCAAGGAGCTGTACCCAAATTCTATTATCTTAACATACTCATGAGAGAATGCAGAGAAAAGAAAATCATTTAATTAAAACCTGAAAAGACTAGGAAGGGCTGGAAAATTTATATCATTATACTTAAAAGTCACCCATAAAAAAAGCACTCATAATTAATTACTATAGTGTCAGAGTTCTCCAAAGGTACAAAGTCAGTGGGCAGGGGGTATAGTGAGGACTGGCCTAACAATGGGGGCTGTGCCCAGCACCCAGGGTCTGCAGACTTGAGGCCCTGTCCAAAGGCCCCATAGACAGAAGCTCTCATGTGTGAGGGAAGATGGGCATCTCGCCTCTAGAAGGGAGCAAATTCTCCATTCCTTCACCTTTCCATTGGGCCAGGCCTTCAGTGAGTTGGGTGGTACCGCCCAGATGAGCAATGGCTGATCTTCTTCACTCTGTCTACTGAGATGTGAATCTTTCCTGGAAACAGATACAAACAGAACTAGCATTTTACTATGTGTGTGGGCTTCCCAAATTAAAGCTGACAAGCACACAGAGTGTCTGTAACATCCTTGATAACTGATTTGGAATTCTACACAGAGTGTCTCCCTGCTCATTTACTTGATCACTTATTTTATCAGTATGGACTTGTGTATACTGTATTACTTTGTACTTCGGGTTATAGTCCAGTACTACTGTACTTTGTACTTTGGGTTATAGCCCAATACTACTACTGTTTTGCTGGATATCCTTATCATTGCGGTGGGCTTGATCACCTGTTGGCACAATTGCCCAGGTTCATCTTGTACCTCCCCTGCTTTAGCTCTAGAACCTGCCACTTCTCAGAGTTCTAGTTCCTTTTCATGGAGTCTTTTACTTTTAACCAGCATAACTACACTTCTCATTTTGTCAAAACTTGAATCAATCTCAAAATTGCAGAGAAATGTGAAAGTTTAATTCAAAGAACTTATTTTATTGTTGCATTTGAAGTATACTTTACCAACTTGCTGCCCCACTACCCCTAACAATTCAATGTGCACTTCCCACAAACAAGGTCACTCTCACCTCCACAGCTACAATACAGTCACCCAAGTCTGGCAATGAACATTCACGCATTGTACCCATATTCCAGCAAATACCCAAGTAATATTCTGTACAGCAACAGGGCTCACAAGTGTGAGTTCTTTTGTCATGTCTCTCTGGTTAACATTTTGTGTCAACTTGGGCAGTGTTTTTGAATGGTATTAACAGTTGAATTGGTAATCTTGGGGTAAAGCAAACAATCAGTTAATGGTCCAAATGGGGAAGCATGGTCTTTCCAGCGGACAGTGGGCTTCACCTGTACCTTGAGCTCTCCTAGGGCCCGCCAGGCGCACAGGCACTGAGCCTGTTCCCTATGACCTCTATCTCTCTCCCTCTCCCTCTGTCTCTGTCTCTGTCTCTGTCTCTCTCTCTCTCACACACACACACACACACACACATACACACACACACACACACTGGGTAGGGTGTTTGTGTGAATCCTCTTGCTTCTGTTTCTCTGGTGACACTGTCCACAGAACTCCCTTTCATCTCTGCCAGTCTCCTCAATTTCTTGTGCTCTTGATACTTTGAGGCTCAAGGTCCAGACAGCTCATGGCACTCCTTCTGCAGCACCTTCTGCCATCTCTCAGATGAGCTCAGGCGAGGCGCAGGTAAGGCAGGAACAGTGATGAAACCTTCTCATTGTTCCTGTTAGAGGCAGTATTTCCATCTGTGTGATTGAGGACCACTTTGAGCACTTGATTAGGATGGATTCTTCAGCCTTGTCCTCTCGGGTAATGAATTACACTGTTTTGTAAAAAGATTCATCAGACTCTGAAAAAAATTTCACATATTGACAAACTTTGGATTTACCCAATTTTATAATTTATACCTGTATAGAGATTCATGGTACCAAATTTATTCACTGGATCTTAACTGGTTGTTAACACAGTTTATTTTGGTGTTCAAATTAGTCCATATTTGGCCAATGGGAGCCTCTTCAATCCATCTCCTTTGTGCCTTTGACATGTCTTTAGCATTACTTTCAGTTTTCTCTGACTTAAGCAAATGTTTCCAGGTTCATTTATTTACTTCCATGTCTTGGTCCTGCAATCAGCGATCTTTTCAAGGAGTCATGGTTCATTTTGGTGAATGAAGGGAAGAGCTGGGTGTAAGGTATCGAGGTAGAATGGACGAAATAGAAAAGAGATGGGGACAATGTAATTTAAGAATTGTACTCTTAAAAACCACAGCTTCAGGACACAAAAGTTACTCAAGCCTTTTTCTCTGCCAGGATCTCCTAAGGGTCTCAAAGACAAAAAGCCTGCACCCTGGACTCTAGGCCAAGTCTTTGGGCCCTTTCTTCAGATCCCCATCCTTGAGAAAGCCCACCATTCAGCAGGCATCATATCCCAGCTTCAGACACAGCTGGAAGGCAGCCTGGTAGACAATGAGAACACATATTCTAGACTGGGAAGCCCCTGCAGTCACATAAACACACCCAGCTCAGCTTCCTCAAGCCCTGCATGCTCTCTGGCTGTACGCCTTTCTAACTCTGCTTAATAAACCTCTACACTTCCTAATGACACATCTGTGATGGAAGTCAGTGAGCCAGCAACCTGCCCCATGGCAGGGTGAGTCTCCACTCTGGGGACCTCCTCAGACTCTGTTCAGGGACAGTGCTCCAAACTTTTGGGTGTCACTGCTTCTAGCTCTCACTGCACACAGGTTGGGAGGCTCCGCTGTGTGCATTGTGAATGTGCAATGTGTCACCGACACCTATGTTGATTTCTATACACAAAGAGTGATCAAAAGATATGGCAAGTATTCAAACTAAAAACATTACTTTAAAGGCACATTGCCAAGAACAGTGGGATAAGTGTGTTTGAACAGTGGGAGATTTGAAATTTTTTGCAGAGAATTATAGTAATTTTTCTCCCTTTCCAGTCTTATAACACCCTTCTGCAGCAGCAGAAAATTTGTAGCTCTCTTTGGCTTTCATCTGTTTACCCATCTGATTCACTCCCCGTAGGGCACCAATTCTCCATGGCTGCCATCGCCTTCCATAGTGTGGCCCTTCCTAGCACCCGGGCCTTGGCATCCTATGTCCAGCTGTTCCCCTTCCTACTGTCACTGCCCCTGGAGTCCTTCACTTGCCCACTCACCACAACCTCCCCTGTACTACATTATAGCCAACACTGGCCTCAACAAGGCAGGACTGGTATCCAGAATGCAGGGCGACCTGGAAGGAGGATTAGTACAGGATCAATAATTTAACATAGAAAAATGGGCAAAAGACTTGAATAGGTGCTTTCTGAAGAGGAAACCTGAATAACCTGGTAGGAAACTTGGAAGGCAGCCTGATAGAGAAGGTAAAATAAGAAGCATTGTTCTTTGTTTGGGTGTTCAGGGAGAAGGGGAACTGACACTTTTCACTAAGAAAAGTATAACAGAATAGAAGCATGAGTCTTCAATAGCAAACCAACATTTGAATAAATGCACCTTTGGACAATGCTCAATAATGTCATTGATACCTCAGTTATTTCAACTTAGATGAGTTTTGAATCATTAAATTTCACAGATGTCATTGTAATTTATCTAAACAACACATTGCAAACATTTGGAAGAGCTAAATCATGTAATAAAAGCTTTACAAAAGAAAAACAAATCAAAACAGAAATGCCCAATGCTCAGCAAAGGAGTAATGGATGTAGAGTTTTTCAATGGAAATACTACATAGCAGTAGAAAAAGTAACCACTACAAGCACAACATGAATTAAGCAAGTAATTTCATGATTCCATTTCTATAAAGTTCAAAGAAGCAAAAATGAACATTTAGGACTATGTTCATGGTGGCACACGCCTGTAATCCCATAGTTGGGAGGTTGTGGCACAAGGGTCACTGTGGAGGGCTCTCCTTGAAAGAGGAGCAATTGTCTCCATTCTGGTTGAGCCTGACCCTGTTTCCATGTATTGATATGTACAGAGCTGGCTGAGACTTTTCCTTAACGCTTCAACTGGTTTTAAGCAATGCATATCAGTTCAACTGAGGTGCTGATGGTAGTCTTTGAAGACGGCAGGTGTGTTTCCCTGGACCCCCGCACTGTTCCCACGTGTGAGCCGGGAGGAGACCAGATGAAAACCCAATGCTCCATGCTGTGGGTTGGGACCAAGCCTCAAGATAGAGGCTACGACTTCCTGGGGCTTGAAAGATGACACATCAGAGCTGAAGCACCGGCCCCAAAGCATTAGCTGTTATCTCAACTGTGTTATACAGATGACTCATTCTGCAGACCCTTCTCTCAGCATTTGCACATGTGATTTTCAGTCTCCTACCTAGCACAGCTCACAGCACTCATTTACTTCCCACCATCCTCAAGTCACACCTTTCTGCACAAATTAACAGAACCTGGGTTCAGCCCTGGGTCAAGACCTTTCTTCCAGTTAGCCTTCATTGATCATAGCTGGGTTTAAGACCCACTTTGCTCCCCATAAACTACAAATATGCCTTGTTGTCTTTACTCTCACCATGGGTTGCATGGAGGTGGTAGATTGGAATTAACTCATTAGAATTCCAATAACTTTTCCATGGGATTACAAATATAAACTTTCCAGACCATGATGAGGACCGGCAAGGCCTCTCTATAGATCATCCTTAGTTCAAGGCCAACCTGGGCTACACAGCAAGTTTAGGGCCAGGCTAACTTACATAGTGAGAGCTTGTCTCAAAAAAAAAAAAGCTTTTGGTGATATTCTTTTCCTTATACTGCGTGGTGGGTGTTCAAATGTTTATTTCATCATTACTCTCTATACTATTATTTATACTGTTGTTTGTATTCAAAATTCAATTTTTAAAAAGTTTCTATAATTTGAGACATGCTAAACGTAGTTATGAACTAAGTTCAGTAACAAAATCAAATAGTAATTCTTGGATTCCTGAGCTCTGAGTCTAAGACAGGCGCCTCTGAAACACAGTGCTGGCAAAGTGTGACAGCCTGAGAGTCCACACAGGAGAGATGCGGACATTCAGTGAGAGCAGAGCATGCAGACAGCAGACAGGGACAACCACAGTGAACTTCCATCAAGACTTTTTTGCATTCCTTGAAGAATTACAGACAACACTGAAGTGACTTTCATATTAGTAGATCAGTCACTCCACGCCCAATTTTATAACAAGGGATCTCTTTTAGCACCTTCAGTACAGGCATCACCAGGAATACATACTCAGGAATGTAGACTATGACAGGGTCTAGACCAAGTTCTGATTTTCATTCCTTTGCTGCTCACTTCTCATCTTGTGTAAAGGCAGATTTGGGGGAAACTAGGAGCAAGCATAAGGGGTAAAATGGTGATGTCACTGAAAGTTGCTGGGGTTGGCTGGGCTTCTAGTTGGGAACAACCCCTGGCACAGCCAGGAGGCATGGGACAGTGTTATGCACACTGTCACATGCTTTGTACATGCCTCATACATGGGTAGTCACATCAAAATCCACATGGATTGGATGGCATGAGAGTATCACAGTGTTGAACGATACGTGGAAAAGAGGGGTTTTCTTCCCCAAAACAGCTTCCTCCTCTGGTTGGCTATCTGGCCACCAGCTATTGGCACCTTTTCCATCTGTATTTCCCTTTCAGTCTCAGGTGCCAGCATCAGCTAGGGTTAGAGTCGTTACTCTAGTTTATCTTGTGTCAGTTGTTGCCTATGTAATTCTTCATTATTATTTTGGATTTGGACAAAACTAATAAGAAACCATGAGTCAAATCAGTGATATCTGTGATACCAGATAAAGAGATCTTTTGACTCAGAGACAGTAGAAACAATATTGGGCCAAATAGTGCAAGCAGGCACACTCCTCCCAGGGCAAAGCTTGGGAAGGAGGGGCCGTCCAGATGGAGCCTTTGGGTGAAAGGAATCAGCAACTGGCCGAGATGCTGGCTGCTCACATAACAAGGGGTGCAGCAGGAGCTGGGGATATAGCTCAGTAGAATAAGCGCCTGCCTAGCAAGCTCAGGGTCCTGAGTTCAATCCCCAGTACCGTCAAAAAAAAAAAAAAAGAAAAGAAAATGTTTGAGCTGGGGATATAACTCAGTGGAATAAGTGCCTGCTTAGCAAGCGCAGGGTCCTGAGTTCGATCCCCAGTACCACCAAATAAATAAATAAATAATAAATAAGGGGTGCAGCAGATCTTACTGGCTTACTGGGCTGGGCTGAAGTTCAGGATCCGCAGCAGCTGGGGCTGTGTTCGGAGCACCAGTACTCACACTCCACTGGTCCTGATGGCTGTTCAGCGATGACCTCACTAGCGCCATCGCCCTGGGCTGAGCACCAGGGCCTGCGGATCCAGGCTGGACAACTGGGTCAAAGGATGCGAGGCACTTGCATTTTAGTGGCCTCCGAAGCAGCACCGGCTGGGAGCAGAAAAGAGGGGAGAGAGAAAGAAAGAGAAAACACACCTCAGCTCCAATGGGCAACAGGTCCCCCGGCACTGGGTGACAATTTTGACCAAAACAGCTTTAAGTGACCAGCTTGTCTGCTTGAGAGAAACTCAGGCCCTGAGATGGTAAAGGAGGCTGCACAAACCTTCTTTCCCACCGCCATTACCCATCAGGCAGCTAGGGGCTCGGGTAAACAGGCGTCCTTTGGGCCCTGGTGGGAAGTGCGGGAAATATCCCTAAAATAAAACGGCACATTGAACATTTTCAGATTATTTTATTTTTAACACAAAATCACAGACGTGACTTTATAAAACAAATAAAAGCAGTGCTAACTTAGAATCGTGCAATCAATAAATCATGGTCTTGTTGCCACCTACCCACATTTGAAACCGCTGATAGTAACTCACTAATCGCCTGGATTTCTTGAGGAAAATTAAAACGAGTCCTCTATGCTTCGGTAGATTTCCGCAGCTGGGGTAACACCGCAAGCAGTGAACTCGGGCTTGAGCCAAGGACCGATGTGCCTCTCCACCGGCTTCTCACCTGTGCGCTGCTTGGCGCAGAAACCACGAGGCCGCAGACACGCTTGGAGACGCTCTGTTGCTCCGGACCGGGTCGGCCGGGTCCGCCCTGCTCCTGCATGGACAGAGGTGCAGTCGGGGCCCACGTTGTGTCCCCATCCCCCACGCAGCCCTGGCACAAGCGGTTGTCTCCTTGGGCTCGGGCGGGCAGCTGGGTAGAGACTTGGGGACCCTGAGGTGCGGGGTTGACCTACATCTGGGTCACACCCAGCACCCTGGGCCCTGCCCACGACCCCCAGGCCCAGGCCCAGGACCTGCCTCCCGCTCGCACCGGCCAGACCGCGCCCTCTCCCTCCAGGCCGCGCCCACCTCGGACACCGAACCCGCCTCCCCACCCAGCCACGCCCATTGAGAGCTCGGGCCACGCCCGCCGCGGGCCGTTGACCCGCCCTTCCCACCCTTCCCGCCTGGGCGGCGCCGCGTCCGGGGTGGGTGCCGAGGCCAGGACTCCTCCTCTTCCTCCTCCTCCTCCCCCCCCCCGCCACCGTCCTCTTCCTCCTCCTTCTCCGCTTCCTTCTCCCGCCCCCGACCCCACCCCACTCAGAACTGCGGACATGGACCCCGGCGCGGCGGCCGTGCTTGGGCTCCCAGAGGACGAGGTGGGTCGGGAGCGGGTTCCACTCCCGGGCTGGGCGTGGCGGGTGTGGCTTGGGTCTGATTCGGGGACATTCTGCCCTGTGGGGTTCGGGTTCACACGGGTGGACGCCGTGGAGACCGGTTGCTGCTTGCTAGTCACGAACCCAGCCGCTCAGAGCTGTTCCCGCGGGGACCCAACCATCGCCCCCTGGCGGGCGCCCTGGGCAGACAAAACCACCGCACGCGTGGCCGGGGCTTTTGTGGCCCGGGGTCGGTGTCCCCGCACCGTCTCTCCAGGCCCAGCCTTCCACGGGGTCCGCGCGGCATTTTCCGCATTTCCGGACGCGGGATGCTGTGGGGTTCAGCTTCCACCTCCGGGTCCTGTGCCTCGAGGCTGCTCACCTGTGGTCCAGGTCATGGCTCCTGCAGGAGTGCTGGGTCCCAGGCAGCACACGGGGCAGGAGCCTGAGTGCTGGCGGCCAGGTGGACGCGCTGTGTGTCCTCCGGGGTGTAGGAGCAGCGCGCACGTTTGCACCGTGAAGGAGGAGCGGATAGCTGTGTTTATCCTGCCTTACACATTCGCAGTGCGAGTGTATCTTTAGAGCACAGAGTACACCAGAAATGCGTAGTTTTAATGCATGGGTTTAAAGAATTTAATTTCTTAGTTATTGCTTGGAAAACCATCAGACACAACTGTCCTAAAGTTGTAGCGAAAGGTGCTTTTCTCATCCTTATTCTGTAAAAAGACCAGAGGAGTCAGAGGAGGTGCTTTGCACTGCACTAGGATGGCTTCTTCCTGTCAGCCACACCTCGAGCTGCACTGAGCCACAGCTAACCCCCAGCCCGGCCTGGGCTTTTCCAGCTGTGCTACCCAGGTCTCTCCCGCAGAGCCGACTATTCAGAAACCAAATATTCCAGAAGTGCGGTTAGCTGTCTGCTTTCTCTGTCTCCTACAGGATCTGTGCTCTCAGTTAGTCTCCTCCACCCTCTGCCCAGCTGAAATAAACGGAGTGTGGCAGTTAGTGGGCCGTCAGTAGCAACAGGGTCACAGCTCCTGCGTTTGAAATGAGGATTTCCCGAGCTTGCTGCGGATTTGTACTTCTGGGAAGCTTCATGGCATGGGGCCTACTCTTTTTACAAGACGGGGTCTGCCTGTGAATTCTGTGACTTCAAGTCTCCCTATGTCTACTTTGTCCACATGAAGGGAGAGTGAGCTAGGAAGACGAGAATCATGATGGTGAAACCTCTTCCCTCGTACTCTGGCTGTTCAACGCACCGCATTACCTGCCTGCTCTGTATCATGCCTTGTGCCAGCACCAGAGATACAGAGAGAGAGTCTCGGCCCTTATGGACTGCGCCGTCTGTTCTAAAAGACAAAACTCACTGGTTTTTGGGTTGTGGGTGCCATCTTGTTGCTATCATTCACCATTTACTTTCTGGTCTGCAAAAAAAGTAGAAGAAAACTTGGAAAACCCTTGCACACACACCCCTTTAAAAAACAAAAAAAAGAAACATTGCAAGTATTTCAATGATAAAACTCACACACTTGTGTAGGAATAGGCAGCCCTCTGCTGTTGATTAAAAGTAGCTTTTTCCATAAAGATGATTCTTAGAAAGATGGTGATTCTTACAAAACTGAAACTGAATCACAGAGAAAAATGACTACAAATAGGTTAGAATACAGAGAATTGTACATAGCTCCCAGGTCCCTCTGTGTAAGCATCTGAGTATGAAAGTGTACTGAAATTATGATCATAATACCTCCCACTTTTCTGTGAGTTGCAGCTCTGCTTCCATATCTGTCTTTATATAAGAGACATAGTATGCAGAATTTTGCTGTTAAAGCATTAGCTAAGAAGGAAGTGTTGTCTTAATTCATACCTAATTTGCTCAGTTGCTTGGGATTAGCAGTAGAGAATGACTCACAAATCTGCCGGGAGGAATGTGCTGGGAGTGGAACTCTGCCTCCTTCCTTTGGACTGCCCGGGTGTGCAGATGCTGGAAGGCAGCACAGTGTTTCCCAGTGTGCGGTGATTGTTCTGTATGCAGTGTGAAAGGACTCCCCAGCAAAGGCACTTCTGGGGGATTTTGGAGGTGAAAGTGAAGCCAGCTGTTTCTCTGCCACCCTTTTCTGATAGCAAGGGTAGTCATATAGACACTGAATTTTTCTACGAAAGAATTGCAGGCTGGTGCCTTGTTTTGCGGGCATTCGTAGGAAGTTGCAAGTGTGGGGGTGGCAGTGGCTCCCAGATGTCTGGATGGGTCTTTTCTTACAGACACAATTCTGGTTGAGGTCCCTGATTACCCATCTGTCTGGCTGAGACTGAGGCAGTGGCTGCCTAAGTGGCAGCTTTTGTGGCAAAGTTAGCCACTCATCCAGCCTAGAGCCTACTCCTAGCACTTTTTTTCTCCTTAAAACATCTGGAGTGATTTCTGTTTCCTGAAACTGAAGCCTGACAAATAAGAAAGGAAATAACAAGGAAAGAGTTGAGTCTCTGCTGCCAGTTTGGGAGCACAGTGTGCACACACAGAACAGTTGGTGCCTCTGGGGCCCACGGCTGCAGCCCCCCAACCCACAAGCATAGGGCATCTAAGGAGGCCACATTCAGACTCTTCTGGGCCGTGGAGGCTGCACAGCAGCTGCCCACCCTGGTGCTGGACGGAGGCTGGGAATGATATTCTCCAAGAGGAGGGAGGCACCGTTTAAGCAGTACCTGCATAGTAATCTGCCTACCTTTCATGGACTGTTCTTGCCTCTGCTGCTTTCTTACAACTTTTTAATCCCAGGGTCACTCTGAAGTGTTTTATTAAACAAGTGAATAAATATTTTTTGAGGGGACCTATCAGGAATTGAACTCAGGACCTCATGCTTGCCAGGCGGGCATTGTGCCACTGAGCTAAGCCCTTGGCCCCTAGTTTATTTTTAATAATTTATTTTTTACTTATTTCAAACCAACAATACTCAGAACTCCAGGTTTCCCATTCAGATTCCCCATGTGTTGACATCTCACTGTAACTGTGCCACATCTTTTTTTTTTTTTGCTGTGTTCAGTAGTCTGTTTTTGGTCCATTTGAAGGTAACTTTCAGACAGTGACTCTTTGTCTCTACTGTAGTGTATACTTTTCTAAAACAAGAACTCTTTCCACGTTGGGAAGTCGATGTCAATACAACAAAGTTATCATCTAAGGTGCCACTCAGACTTGATGGATGCTTTCGAAATTTCCCTTTCTCTTTGGTACAAGATCCCATCCAGGAACGTATGTTGCATTTATCTCTGTAGTTTTTCTAACCTGTGGTGGTTCCTGCCTTCTTATCCTGGATGTTCTTAATGAGTATAGGTTGTGAACTCATCAGGGTACTCCATCTGGGTCTGAGTGCTGTTTCCAGTGCCCAGGTGAAGATCATGATTTCTTCACAGCAATCACAGAGACAGAGCTGAGTTCTCCGTGCATCACATCAGGATACACAATGTTGGCTAATCCTTTCAGGTCAATAGTAACCTTCATCATTTGGTCCTGTAGTGTCTGCCAGCTTTCTTGCACATAGTGTGAGCATTTTTCTATTTATAATTGATTTGTATTTGGGGGGATATATTCTGAGATTATGTCAATATCGTATTCCTTATCAAATCTTCATCCTTAGTTTTGTCATTTACTTGTGAATTCTGTCTGAGTCAAACACCACCACTTTTTATTTCCATTCTTATTAGTTGGCATCCTATGTAAGAAGAGCTTTCCCTTTCTTTCCATTTATTTATTCATTTATATTAGTATAGACCTGTGGAGTCTCACTTCGATGAGTTGTAGTCAATCACTGTTGTTAAATATTTTTAGCTCAAATGTTGTTAAATATTTTTAGCTCAAATTGTCATGGATAACAGGGGAGGTCCTTTAAGGGGATTCCCAGGTCCTTGTAACACTAATAAGAGTGTTCATTTGTTTTACACGTTACTTTCTGGTAGAAGGTAATCCAGGCTCATCCTTTTCTTGGCTCAGATCTGTCTGAAACCAATGATTTTCCTAAGAATCACTGGTTTTCTTCATGAGGAAATGGGTTTTGGAGGCCAGAGTGTGGGCGGGCAGTATCTCCATTGCTCCTGGGTGTGCTCTTTGGCTGTCTCAGAGAGGAGAGTTAAGCAATGAGTGTGTGTTTATATGTGTGTAGATTGTACATGTGTGTAGCTATATCTTTCTGTGTCAGTCACTGTACATTCACCTAGAAACCACAAATTCATTCTGATTTCTCCATTCAAATCCAACACCTTAGTGTTTCTTTCTAGGTGTAGGTACCTTCTGTCACAGTGAAACATGTGACTTTATTATCCCTAATATATTGCCTTATTTGTTCAGCTCCTTCGCTTACATGTTCATTGTAACTTATTTCCAGCCTCTCTGCCTCTTCTGCATCCTGCTATCAGCTCCACGGGTCTTGGATGCCAATGAGAACACTGCACTTGAATTTCTAGCATCCTCCCATAGCAGGCACCGTACTGGCCAATACATGCGATCCTCATACCTGCCCCAGTGCCTGTGCTGTGGACACGCAGACAGCGCAGCTCCTAGAAACCCCACCCCTACCCCCATGGGCCCTGCCTGTGGGGGCCTGCAATCTGCCTATCTGCACAGGAAAGTGGGGAGGGGCTATGAACTTTAGTAGTTAAGCGTTAGGAATTCCCTTCACCTAGGAGTAGAATCTTGCAGCTGAAAGGAACCTGTATAATCACTTGGGATGAACAGAGGTATTGTAGTCAGGGTTTAAAAGGAAATGGATTTAATGCAGGACACATAACTTATAGCATTATTTCATAATATTCACCCAAAGAGTCAAATGCAAAAGAGGGCACATCTGTCCATACACCGGAGACCCAGAGAATCCAGCTGAGGGCCTGGATCCCACGGCAATGTCCTACACGAGTCCAGCTGGAGGCCTAGAACCCATGACAATGCCTTGTGCTGGTCTATTTCATGGATCTGAGCTGGGAAGGCCCAAAGGTCAGTGGTGAAAGCTAGAAAGTCTGTTTCGGTGGGATGAAGGACTATGCCAGCAAGCTGAGAGATCTGCACTAGAGCCAGGAAGCGACACTCAAAAGTAAGGACCAGAGCTCCCCCGAAAGGTATCACAGCCGTCCTCAGCAACAGTGAGGTCCCGGGCTCCTGTGTTGATGAGAACAGCTGAGTTCGTATCAGGAAAGCCAGCGGGACAGGCTCCTCGGGGGAGTCCACAGCGCACCGTCTTCCCCTTCTATTCTCTTTTTATGCTGTTGGCAGCCATCCTCAGGTGGGCTTCCTCACCCAGCACCACGCTGAGTCAGTTCGGCTGGATGTTGCAAGTTGACCACCGTTGTCAATTCACCACAAGGGGTATGGGACATTGGGGCGTGCCTCAGGTGGAATTCTGGCGCTCTTCCTTACGTGGTGATTTTGCATAATTATTTAACATGTTTGAGCAGGGTATTTAAATGAGCTGATTCTTTCCATCTGCTAACAGTTGAGACATGTAAGAATCTTTGAACACAGCTGTTGTTGAATTTATCATGGCTCTAGGCTTTAGCATCAAATCTTGAAGCCAGATTGCTGACTTGAATTACTAAACCCACTATTTTGCTGAATTCTGTGGCAGCCATTACCAACCTCTTCCTTCTTAAATCGTCTGTTGATCCTGGTTCCCCTGACAATCCTATTCCAAACTTGAAAAGGATGAATGAAGGGGTAGGAGAGGTGTGGAGATAAACACAAAGAGCAGGGCGCTGCACAAATGAAAAGGGTTTTGGTCAGACTTTTCTGAAGGTCTTGAGGAATAAATATTCCTGTAGCCCATTGTTATAACTCATGGCTGCCACTGGTGTGAGGCAGTGTTGGGACATCAAAGATAGCAGGGTGAACCCACAGTCATGATGGTGCATGAATGTGCTTCACTGAAAATGCCCTCCTCCTAGAGAAAGGATTGGACCCGCTATTTTCATAGCTGCCTTTAGTTGAACACTTGTTGCATGCCAAGAACCAGGCTAGGTGTCTTCACCACAATCTTTTGGAAATAGGGAGTCTTATCCCCACTTTGAGACTAGAAATCTGAGATGCTAGTTTTCTCCAGGACCTGCTCAGTAAATAGCAGATCTGGGATTGAAACCCAGATATCTTTAGCACCAAAAATTTGGTTTTGCACTTTGCTGCTACAAATTGTAGCCCATATGGAATAATTTAGCAGAAAGACACCTCAGGAAGATGAGGAGTGGGACATGTGCATTGTTAACTTGTAATCTTATCCTGGCATTTCCACATCTTCTGTCTTTTTGTTGCATTTAGGGGATCTCGGAAGTACTTGAATTTTGCATTTGCTTTACACTTACTGTCTGTCAGGTGTTTGGTCAGTGCGTGAAGTTATAGTGTTGGACAACGGATTTTACTGAATTTTAGCCTGGGGGGGAGAGAGAAAGAATCATGTATCAATGTTTTGTAAATGTTATGAAGGAGTGTGAGTTGTAAGCATATAACAGAGAACATTCATCTGATGAGGCAGAGGGCATGGGAGGGTGAGGAAGTCACATTTAAACCAGAGCTGAAGACAGAGGGCAGGCACCTGCGGGGGAAGAGGGTGAAGAGCCCTGCAGGTATGTGGGACTGTGTGTGCCAAGGTGAACTGCAGCACACAAAGGTGATAGCCAGGTGCACATGATGTGGCATCTGGAGGAGTTGGGGATGTAGCTCAGTGGTACAGCTCCTACCTGGCAGATAAGAGGTCTTGAGTTTGATTCCTGGTACCAAAAAAGTGCACATGGTATGGTGTCAAGGAGAGAGGAGGGCTGCCCAGGGCTGGTGGCCTTGCAAATATTTGGAGTTAGATCCTGAAGAGAAGGGAAATTAATTAAATGTGTATGGACATACACAATCATCAACATTGTTAATCTTACTTTTTATAGTTGATGTCATTATCTTTGGCTTTCTATCTGGAATTACATTTTTTCTACGTGAAATACATGCCTTAGAATTTATTTTACTGAATGTTTGCTGGTAATAAACTTTCTCTTTTTGATTGAAAATGTCTTTATTTTGGCTTCCTTCTTTTGGGGAGGTATAGTGGGGAGGAATGAAATTTGCAAATAGTGAAATGCTTGACTTTAAGTGTGTAGCTTGGTGATTTTTGACAACGCTCACTGACAGCAGCCCCGTGAACGTGTAGATCTGTGTCACTCCAGAGTACCCCTTGGGTCCTCCAGTATCCAGGGAGCTGTTTGGGAGCTGCATGGGTGGAGCTGTATGCCACGTACTCCTCTGTGTCATTTCTTTTTCTGGATGTGTTCGAGGTTTCTGCCATTGTCCACATATGTGACACATTCTCCTGTGATAGTCCCACTGCTGCTCCGGGGATTACGCTTTGAAAACCCTGTTCCTTTCTCAGCCTACGGGTTCTGACTGGGTGTTTTTCATCATCACTGTTGTCAGTGTCAAGACCTGAGAAGTTTTGACCTATACATAGCTAATGTATGGCAATCATACATTCTAGCTTTACTAAACTAAAGCTACAAGTGTATAACAATAAAATATAAATTTTGTATTTTAGGAAAATTCACGAATTGTGAGGGTGAGAGTTATAGCTGGAATAGCCCTTGCCAAGAAAGATATCTTGGGATCTAGGTAAGCATATCAATTGTGTTGGAATTTTTAAACTTTGGATTTGTTCACTAATTTTTTCCGAAACTTTCATTCATTGAAAAATCAAATATTATTTGTAAAGTGCTATACAAAGTAGGATAATAATGCCATAGTTACTTTCTCACTGCTGGGACAAAAAGCCCAAAGCCCACAGGCAGGAAACAGCGTGCTCAAGGGAGGAGGAGAGATGATATATACCCCCCGGTGACCCATCTCCTCCTACTGGCCTCCACATCTCAGCATCACACCCAGGTGTGGACCTGTCAGTGGGTTAATCCAGCGTCACACACCCATGACCTAGGGTCACACATCCACGATCTGGTCACCTCCTAAAAGCCCCACTTCTGAGTGCAGGAGGCTTTAGGCGGAAATCTGGATACAAGCCATAAATGGTATTTCTAAGTGGTAGTTTACTAAATCTCTTAGTGTGTGAATTACTGCATTTGTGAAAGTAGGCAGACACACAAATCAGCATGGAAATTATAAGATGTATTATTGAGCTGTGTCACCTGAATATGTTAGAGGTAACTCTAGGAGGCAGATTCTGGTGGGCTTCACATTTGGAAGAAGGGCATTGTACAAAGTGAGATCCCAGTTTTAGGAATGAGTCTGAGGCCAGTGAAATCAGAGCCTGGACAACTACAGTCTTCTAGCATGGGAACCTGTAGACTGGGCCTGAAGATAGCAGGGCAGCTGTGAAGTTGCTGGAGGGACAGGTGTGAGGGCTTACAACTCAGCTCCAAGAGGATACCTGAGCAAAGGCCAGTTCCCTGGGAATGGGGCTCCTGACCCTCTCCAGCCAGGTGACTGCAGTAAAAGAGATGAGCAAATCAAGACTTTCCAGAGGAGAATGAGAGTCCTGTGTCCCTACAGTGTGACATTTGTAATACCTGGGATGTGATATAAAATTACCTGATCTTTAAAGAACCGGGAAAACGGAGCACATTATCAGTACTTTTGTTTGTTTGAGACAGGGTCTCGCTATGCAGTTCAGGCTGTCCTTGAACTCACTTTGTAGCCTAGGCTGGTCTCAAACTCATAACGATCCTCCTGCCTCAGCCTCCTGAGTGCTGGGATTACAGGGATGCGCCACCACGCCTGGTTATCAGGAAAGAAAATAAAATATGGTCACAATAAATCAAAGGTAGGAAATTTCAAGCATGAAATAAAACCATAAAAATAACAATGTTAAAACTGAAAAATACATTTGAGATAAAAATTCTTGGATGGATTTAATAGCAGAATGAAGATGAAGGAAGTTTAACCAAACTTAAAAGTGGATCATTAGGAATTATTATCCAATTAGAAGATGACACAGAAAAAGATTGGGAGAAAAAGAGAACAAGGCTAGGCATGTGGTACATTGCGGTAATCTCAGCACTCCAGGAAGCTGAGGCAGGAAGATCACATATTCAAGTCCTGTGATTTAGCAAGACCCTATCTCCAAATAAATTTTAAAAGGGCTGGGGAATCTTGCTCAGTGGCAGAGCACATGCTCAGTATGTGTATGCGGGAGACCATAAGTTAAATTCCCAGCACAAAAACTATAAATAAATAAAAATAGGACTGGGTATGTAGCTCTGTGCAAAGTCTCTGAATTCAACCCCCCAAAAGTTAAACACAGCCTTAAACATAAAAACTGCCAGTCCCAGAAGGAGAGGAGAGGTAGAGAGTAAGGCAAAACTTCTTTAAGAAGAAATAATAGCTTATATTCTCCCAAATTTGATAAAATACATAAAATTATGTTACCAATATCACAAAGCAGGATAAGCACTAAGAACAAACTGAGTTACACTAGCTGAACTGTCATAAGCCTGGTATAAAGAAAACCAAGTAAACAGAATGCTGTGGTGGCCCTGGTGTGGAGGGCTGCAGTGTATGCACAGTGCAGCTGTTTAGTAGGGTGAGATAATACGAAGTGTAGGTGAAGTAAAAATTTAAGGGCATATATGTAATATATGGATAAACCACTAAAATAATGCAAAAAATAAGAATTTCATTAAAAAATATACTGACTGGTGCCAATACTTATATGTAAAGTCAAAACACATAGAGTAACCAAAACAATCTCAAAAAAGGTGAGATTGGAAAACTTACGATACCTAATTTCAAGACTCATGTGGCTGTACTAATCAAGACAGTATTAGCAACAGAATAATGTGGGGAAGTATATATTAATACACATTCACATGAACACACATATACATGGTCAGTGGCTTTTCAACAAAAATGCTAAACCACTTTAGCTAGCTTGTCAACTTGACTGGTTTGAGAATGGCTCAGGGGATTAGTAAAGCAACTCTGTGTATCTTGGTAGGTCATGGAGGTGTGACCTTGGGATGCTATATCTGGTCTCCCATCCCTTCCTCACTGGTGCTTTTCCCTGCTCTGCTTCCAGTCACCATGAGGTTAGCAGCTGTCCTCCACCATGCCCTTCCACTGTGCCATTTCTTCTTTGGAGCCAGCTGACCATGGACTGAACCCTCTGAAGCTGTGGGCAAAAATAAACCCTACCTTCTTTAAGTTGTGTATATCCTAGCAATGAAAAGGCTGACTGATACAAATGTGAGGAAAGGTAATAGTTTTTTCAGTATGTGGTACTGGAACTGCTGATCTGAGTGGAACGAAACAAGCCTTTCTACTATATCATGTATTACAGAAAGTAAGAGCCAAAACTATAAAACTTCTAGAGGAACCCGTAGGAGAAAACCTTTGCTTTACTGAGTTGTACAAAGATCTCTTAAATACTACCCCATAAAAATTTTTTAAAATGAACTGCATCAGAATTTAAAACCCACTCCTGTGTCACCTGCACGAAGAGGGGAAAGAACGCCACCTGTTGGAGTGCAAAGAGCTGGTACAGGGACAGTAATTGCTATGCAAGCTTTCTTGTTACAGATTAGTCTCTTGTTAAGTTCGAGAAGGGAAGAAGGAGAGTGTCCTGTTTTGCAGAATCAAGGGAGGAGGAGTTTAGAAACAGTTCCATGCCCAGGAAAGCTGAAGGGATGCTGAGGCCAAGCTCCAGACGTGGGAATTCCGTGCCAGACAAGGGGGCCTGGTTGTAGTCAGGAGGAGGACCCAGGCTGTGCAGGAGCAGAGAGGGCAGGTTCCAATCAACACTGAGATTTGGGAGCATCTGACGGCTCTGATTTCTGTTGATTAAAGTAGGAAGTAGAGGTAGTAGGAGAAAGGGGGACTGAGAGTGGGTGGGTTGGTTTGGAGGTGGTGAATACTTGAAATGCCCAGGAGAAATGGGAGGCGGTTGACCTTTAGCAAGAAACTTATCCAAAACTGTACATCTCAGGATCTTCCTTCTCCATGTCTTCTTCTTTTACGAGGAATAATATCACACAATATTATTTTTAACTGCAAGCCATTTGCTTTTATAAAAACAGTTTATGGCCTGGCATGGTGGTGCATGCTTATAATCCCAGCATTCCAGGAGGCTGAGGCAGGAGGATCACAAGTATGAACCCATCCTGGACAACTCAGTGACTTAACGAGACCCTGTCTCAAAATAAAATATAAAAAAGAGCTGGAGTTGTAGCTCAGTGTGAAAGTCCTAGGTCCAATCTCCAGTACTTCAAAATAAAGGGAGTGAGGGGATGGCAAGAGGAAGGAGGAGGGGAACAGGGAAAGAGGAGAGCTGTTTACACAACCTGGAACAGCCTAAGGTTTTAAAAGATCACTCGTGGAATCACTGAATCTTAACTTAAAAGAAAAAGCACATAATAAAAATAAAACAATTTCAAAAATCTAAAAAGCTTATGTTATTAATCCTATGATTAAAAGGTTTTTGCCTCTATCTCTTTATTATACTAACATGATATTTAAGCTTTTTCATAAAACATAAAACTATAATTCCTTGCCCTGCATATGCAACCTGATATGTTAAGTATAGGAAGTAATTGTAGAAATTGTTAATGAGGAAAATTCTATGACTCTGATAGTTTTGGTAATCTGAGGTTTGGCCAAGCCACAGTAAACATTTCCTTTTTCTGAATTTTAACAGTGATCCTTATGTGAGAGTGACTTTATATGACCCAATGAATGGAGTTTTTACAAGTGTGCAAACAAAAACCATTAAAAAGGTGAGATTTAGCAATTTTGAAAACATTCTAATGAACTTTGTTGTTGTATCTTGATACGCCAAAACATTTTAAAAATTAATTACGCTATGTTTATCTTTTAGTCTTTGAATCCAAAGTGGAATGAAGAAATACTATTCAGAGTAAGTATGCATTTTATTTTATTAAAACAAAAAAAAATTTTTCTTCATAGGTTAGAAATATAAATTCTCATTTATAATGTTTAAATGTGTCTTAGAGTTTACCTAGAATTAAAAAAATTGTTTGAAGAGTTAAATTATGTGTTCCTGTCACAACATGGTCCTGGAGCTGTCAATCTTATGAGAACCAATGGAAAGTAATGGAAAGGCAAAAGTACTGTAAAACTGGAATTATCTCATTCTAATATACAAAACTGACTTAGAGCAATTGCAACGAACCTTAGAGCTTTCAGTGATACAAATAGCCCACTGCATTGTGCCATAGGTTGCCAACACTGATTTAGAGAGTTATGATAGTCATGTGCCAGTTTAGCAGATTTTGTTCTCTTTTCACATGATGTGATATTCGTGTCTCATGATCTTTTATTGAACAGGCTGGCCCAGGCAGGAGCTGTGGGGCCTAGCAGTGTATGGTGCACCTTGCTCAGTTGCCTTCTCTTGACCTTCCCACCTCTGCCGCCCCCTCCCCACTGGGCCACAGAGCAGTTGCCTGGCCACGGTCACTGCAGGCTCCTTGAAGGAGGCCTTCAAATAGTGTTCCTCACAGCTGCCAGAGCCCACAGCTGCTTCTCCCCTGGACTGGTCCCACTGTATTGACCTTAAAACATTTTTCCTTGGCAGCATTTTCTTTTTCGCTGTTGGATCCTTTCTTTCTCTGTCTGCCTAGGAAACCAGCATCTTAGGAAACTTGGGTTTCTGCTTCCCTTGCGCCCTGCTTGTCCCCTTCTTGCTCCCAGCTTCAGCTCCTGGCCCGTCCCACTTGGCTCAAGGAGTACCACACTTAATCCCGTTTCAGAAGAAAGCAGCCACTCAACTGTGTTCTGCATTTGAAGATTGCTGTTTGGTTTGTCTTATTCAGTTTTAACAAAGGAAAGACATTGCAGAAGCCAGACCAAGAAGCTGTTGCTGACCCAGGCGTCAACATGAAGGTTGCTCTGGTTTGGTTGGAGGATGGTCTCCTCTGTACTCTGTTTACCATGGCATAGAGACAGCACTTCAAGTCTGTCTGGAAACTGTGGACTCTGGCGAAAATTCAGTCAACTGAATGGTCATGTGGAGAAAAATGAGTCTTATTTCAGTTTTGCTTATTCACCAGAATAAACTCCAGGCTTGGTAGTAGTGTCTGGTTTGGTTGCTGCTTTGGCATGTGTATATGCCATTAGAGAATTTAACAGTCCTTCTAAATGGCTGAGATTTTCATTTATTAAAAATTGTTGTTATCTATCTTACTGCATTTTACTCAGAAATATATGTATTTTCAGTGTGTTGATGTTTTCTTTGTGTAGTCTACCTTTTTCCTTTTCTGCTGTCATTGGCTTGCCCATGTCAAGTAGTCAAAATAGTGGTACATTAACATTTGTCTTCTCACCAACTTTAATGGTAATGGATTTAACATGTTTCCATTAAATGTGGATAGGTTTTTATTATTTGTTATATTAGAGATGTTTAGCTATTGCTGTTTTTTCTTCAAGAGGTTTAAAAAACCCACATGATCAGTTTTGGCCATGATATTGTAATAGGGTATTGGCCTTAATCTGACACTAACCAACTAGAAAGCTGGGGGCTGGGCAGTGAGGGAAATGGAGGGATGTTAGTCAGTAGGTCCAAGCTATTAGTTTTAAGAGGAAAATGTTCTGGGGACTCTAATGTATGGCATGGAACGATAGCTATAATTCTGTATTGTTTGATTGAAATTTGTTAAGAATGGATTATAAGGGTCCACACAGATGCATACAAAATGGTTAACTGTGTGGTAAAGAGTATATTCATTCTATTATGGTAATTATTTCACAAAGTATACATGTACCAAATCATCGTGTGTGCATCATATGGTACTGTTGGTTCATTACCAAATCATATATTATTAATAATTATTTCTCAAAAATCTGGGAAAAAGGAAGAAATCTCGATATAATGAAATACCTAGGTGAAAGTGAAAAAGATACAAAAAGACATACTGTGCAAAAAGCAATCAGAAGAAAGTGAAGTATCTATATTAAAATTAAAGTAGGTTTCACAATAAGAAGGCTTATGACAGATACAGAGGGGGTTTACAACGTGATAAGAAGGATCCACTCCCTCAAATAAAACAACAATTTAACCATGTATATACCTAACAACACAGTTTCAAAATACACAAAGCAATAACTGATAGAATACAAAGAAAAATAGGCAAATATTATGCTTGTAGAATTCAAAACTCTTCTCTTTCTCAATCATTGGTAGAACAAGTAGACTCAAATTCAGCAAAGATACTGATATCCTCACAACACTACTGATTTTATCCAATCAATAGCTATAGACTCTATATCTAGTAATAACTGAATGTTACCTTTTCAAATGTAAGTGGAATATTTACTGCTCAGAGTAATCTGCCCAACTAGAAAGCTGGGAGATGAACAGAGAGGGAAATGGAGGAATGTTAGTCAGAAGGTCCAAAAAACAAATCTTAAAATTTTTTAAAGTATAGAAATCATGAAAATTAAGGTTTCTAACTCTACTAGAATTAAAGTAGGAATCAATTACAGAAAGCTATGTTGAAGAAAATCTCTAAATATTCATTGTAGTTTGTTGTTGTTGTTGTCTTTTTGAGATGAGGGTTTGCTGTGTAGCCCAGGCTAGCCTTGAACTCACAGCAATCCTCCTGCCTTAGCCTACCAAGTGGTGGGATTACATGCATGTGCCACTACCACCAGCCTAAATATTTGAACATTAACATGTTTCTGAATAATTCATGGGTCAAATAAGAATTCTTGAGGCAAATTAGAAAATATTTTAGCAGAATGAAATAAAAATACAAAATCAAAATATGTACATTGCAGCTAATGCAGTTTATACAGGGAAATGTATAACATTAAATGTTTTTGTTAGAAAAAAAGAGCCTTAATCATTAAGCTTTCACCATCAGAACTAGAAAGTAGTATCATTACTGAAACTGTAGACATCAAAATGAATAATAAGGGGCAGGATGAAAAACTCTATCCCCATAAATTCATTAACTTAGATAAATGAAATGAAGATACCTACTACCAGCGCTCACTTAAAAGGAAATAGATTATGTGACTAATCCTATAACTCAAAGAAATTGAATTTGAGCTTTAAAAAAATCAACAAAGAACACCTTAAGCCCAGATAATTCTGCAGTTGAATTTTGTCACATATTTAAGTAATTAACAATTTAAGTTGTACACAATGCCATACCAAAAATAGAAGAAAAGGGAACATGTCTCATTTTATTTATGAAGCCACCAGTACCCTGATAACAAAATCAGTCAGAGACTTTATAAGAAAAAAAAAAACTCCACATCATTAATCTTGGTGACCTAAACTCTAAGTTCATTAAATCAAGTCCCTTCCATTCTGAAAGGTCAGTAGTTTACCCACACATTGGAGAGATTCCTCACCTAGGAGTGTGTCTGCTTTTCTGTGGGACTTCAGAAGGCATGATCCAAAAAGGTGGGAATCTACTCAACAATTCATCCTTCCAGGACCGCAGTGGATAGAGGTATGGGACACTCTGTGACACAGCATTTCTGTGGGTCATACCCTGGCCCCTTGTGTGGTGGAAGAGCCTCACAAGCTCTGGAATGACCTTTAAAGGACACATTTGGAGGACCAATTGAGCCAGCTCTCTGTAAACATGGGATACCATTAGATCAAAGACTTCAATATGAAGCTTTATTCCCAAGGACACATGGGACTAGAAGAAATGAAGTAAAAGCGGCCCAGTTTGCTAGTTTTACTAATAGCCCAATGGGGAACTTTATGCTTTCTGTCCCTGCAGTTGTGGCTGCTGTGGAGTTAGAGGTTCAAGTCTACAAAGTGAACCTTCACAGAAACACAGCAAGCGTCCCAGGGAACCACACTTTGTCCAGGAACCAGAAGGCAACAAGCTGTGACTTGGTTGATCTTGCTTATGTGGTAGATTAAATGGACACATTATAGGAACCCTGCTTGTATCCTTTATACCTCTGATGATGTCACTAATCTGACATCCCATTGGGCTGCAGTATTTTTGCTTGTTTTCTAAACAGTCTTATTAAGATAGGATACATATAACATATAATTCACCTACTTGAAGTGTAGGATTCGATATTTTTAATAAAGTCAGAGATTTGTACACCATCACCAAAATAAATTTTAGAACATTTCATCACCCCATAAAGAAACACCATGTCCCCCCAGTGTCTTCTCTAGTCCCAGGAAATTGCACTCTGTCTCTTAGATTTGTGTTACGAACATTTCCTATCAATGATATCATACAATGTGTCATCCTTTGTGTGTGGCCTCATTTACTTAGCATGTTTTTAAGACTCAGTCATATTGTACCATAGATCAATACTCCTTTTCTTTCTTAGCAACTAGCATTGTTTGCTAAGGGAGTTGAAACTTTTTATTTATCTGTAAATCAGGTGATGGACATCTGAATAGTTTCCAGTTTTTAAATATTCTGATATTGGTGCTGTGAACATTTTTATTTGAGTTTTTATGTGGACATGCTCTAATTTTCTTTTGTATGTCTGTATGCATAGAACATCTGGGTCATATGATAACCCCTGCTTTTATCCATTTGCAGAACTGCCAGACTGTTTTTAAAGTAGCTGCACTGTTGCACCTCCCACTGGTCACAGAGGGGCTTCTGGTTGCCTCCCGTCCTTGCTGGCCCTTGTTATGAGCAGCGCCCCTCTTCTAGGTGTATGATAATGTCTGATTGTGGTTTTGATTTGCATTTCCCTGATGGCTAAGGGTGCTGAGCATCTTTTCTTGAGCTTGTTGGCTTGTGTGTATTTTCTCCGAGAAAAATTCTATTCACATCTTATTTTATAGTTGGGTAATGTCTTTTATTAATGAGTTGTCATAGTTCTTCATATATTTAGATGCAGGTCCCCCATCAGATATATGGTTTGCATTCTGTGAGTTATCTTTGCAGCATTCGGGTAATGTTAGCACAAAGTGATAACGATAATGAAGCACAGAAGTTTTTAGTCTAGATGTTCAGTTGATCTGTTTTTCTTTTGTTACTTATGCTTTGTGTCTTGCCTGCTGATCTTGTTTCGATTTTCTGCCTTCACAGAGAGTGGGTGTTTCAGAGGCTTACACTAACCCTCTTATCATAATAGCTCTTCTCTCACAGTCCGCAGATCCAGTGGGTGTGGTGGGGACATTCAGCTGCTAGATGCATCAGTCCTGCGTGGACACCTGAGGGCCAGAACCATCACCCATAGGACTGCAGAACCAGCAGACCCTTAGCACTGAGCTTTATTCAGGACTCCATTTATGCTCTGGGCCCTGTGAGTCTTTTCTAATAGGGGAGGCCTAATGATGCTTTGGGTCTCTGAATATCAACACAGATCTGTTCCCAACATTCCTAAGTGAGTTTCCTGGTTAATTTTCCCCAATATACATTCCCCAGATAAATGGCCATAGGTCCCCTTGGAAAAGGGAAAATTGTCATAATACTTCTTTAGTCAGTGAGCTTTGGTCAGGGCACTCAGTGAAAGACTGTGATTTTTCTTTCACTTGGGGAAGCCATCCTTACCCTTCTGCTTCCCATCCTTATCTTCCTGTGATTGTAGACGCCAGGCAACACCCTCACTGGTCACCTACTTATCTTCCCCCGGTAATGCTATGTTGTATTCTTGCAGCCAGGTCTTGTTGTCCCCCCCAGCCTGGTCCTCACGATAGTTCCTGGGGAGCAATAGGCAGGAGTCACCCTGATCCATGGCTATGGCTAAGCCCAGTACTGGGCCGCCTCTCCTGCCACCTGTCCCAGCCCGCAGAAGAGAGTCACCATAGCCCTCGGTGGTGATGTGCTCACCTCACACCAGCACATGTAAGCTAGCTGTAGTGAAACGTGTGTCATCTGGGCCCTCTTGTAGCTTCCTTCTCCACCTGCCAGGGCAGCTCGGACATTTTCACTTGCACAGCAGAGATCATCACTCTCTGAGTTTTCCAGGAGTCATCCTGGCCACAGGATCCATGACAGGGTACTGTATTAGATCTCTCTTCTGGATAAAGGGCCCAAGTCAATGGGTTTTTGTTTGTCCAGTCCTAATGTTCTGTCCCTTTGATTAAGCATTTTAGACCCCAAGGAGATTTCACTGTCTCTTGCTGGTTCAGAACTCGCTAAGTTAAGAACCTTCCTTTACCAAGTCCACCTGAGTATGCTAGGGTTTGATACTGGCTATTGCATGGGCAGCCAGGAGAGAAGTGGGGCAGCCATTTTCCTTAAGGGAAGAAGCCACTGTGTGTCTTTCTGTGTGGAGCTCCAGCTGGACTCACTACAGGGCACAGGCCCCTCTGCAGGGTGTGACGGGACAGAGGCCTGCAGCGCCAGTGTCCTCAGGGGCTCCACCCAAACTTCATATCTTGAAGGGCTGGTCCCAGGTTTTCCTGGTTTTCATGGCCAAAGCCTGACCTCGGTATAACCTGTGTCAGACTGAGAATCTCATTATATCTGGAGCTCTGCACCTCTGCTAAGTCGCCTCCGTTGTATCTGCTTTTCCACAGCAGGAGGTTGAGGCCACCGGCAGCAGAAGGGGCTTCCGGAGTCTCACATTTAACCTTCCGGCTATGCCTGTTTTCTCATTATCTTTCTGTAGACACGGATAGGGTGTGGTGTAAGCACCGACCCCATTGTCACTGCCCCATTGTCACTGCGGGTGTTGTACTCCCACCTTAGGCAATATTCAAATGCCTAAAACACCACCTTGGCAAGAGTGCTCCCTTCCAGCAGGACGTTTCCCCAGGACACCCAGAGAAGACCTTAGGGTTGGGCCGCAACGTGGGGTAGAAGGAAATATGTCCCCCATTCAGCTCAGACTGGGTTCTTGTACCAGTCAGGTGGTGTAGGCTAGACCTCAAGCCCACACACATTCCACCTGTGTTAGTTTAGGATCTCAAAAATGACCCCAAGATACATACAGTTAGATGTGCATAAGGTTTACTGGAGGGTGGTGGCTGAAGAGGCGCAGGAGGAGAGGGCCTTCCTGACCCAGTGTGGCCCCATAGCCATGCAAAGAGGGGGCCGAGAGCTGGGTGTGCAGAGCCTCACCCTAAAGCACAGCCCTGAGAATGCGTCCTGCAGTCCCACAGACCTTTGGAGCCCAGGGCTCAGTGGCAAGTCTGGGTGGGCCAGGAGCAAGGAGAGAGACAGTAGGCAGCCTAAGTTTCCCACTGGCTGGGGCTGCGCCTGCTGTGCTCCTCACAGCAGGGACTCTCGAAAGAGAGCCAGAGAACTCTTAGTAACTCAGCTCAGGCTATGATAGTTGTGTCGTTTAAGGGTATATATTGTAGTCTTTAGAGGGGCCTCTAAGAAATTAAAATAAAAGTTATATGTAAAAATCCAGTAAAGGAAATAAAATAGAATACCAAGAGCCATTAAAAAAAGAAAAAGAAAGAAGCCAAAGGGAGGAAAAGAGGAGTGAAAACAAATAGAGCATGAAAAGGTCAGAAAGCCCGGAGTGGATATTTACAAAAAGAAAAAAGATTCAACTCCGGGTTCTCTTCAGATCATATAAATCTTTCGCCTTTTACTAAAGAAAAAAGATTTAAGTATATGCTCTTTGTAGGAAATAAAGTTTAAGTACATGCTCAGGCAGTTTGAAAGGACAGAAGAAGATAAACCATACAAACACTTGATAAAAGTGTCAGTGATGATGTTAACAAGACAAGTCGCAATAGCAGAGATAAAGGGCCATCCAGGGCCGGGACACGGTGCAGTCAGAGCACTTCCCTAGCACTGAAGAAGACGTTTGTGATCCTAAAAGGACTAATTCATCAAGAAGACCTGTAATCCTAAATGTGTGTGTATATATCCTAATAAAGATCTTTAAGGGTCTGATGCAAAAAGTGGCAGAACTAAATAGAGAAATATTTCTTTTCTTTTTTTTTTTTTTTTTTGGCGTTACTGGGGATCGAACTCAGGACCCTGCACTTGCTAGGCAGGCGCTTATTCCACTGAGCTATATCCCCAGCCCCTAAATAGAGAAATAAATCCACAGTGATTGAAGATTTTATCACTTTTCAATAATTGATAGAATGACTAAACAAAAGGAAAAGCAGTAAGTACATAGACAATTTGAACAGTACCTTGTATGGAATGGTACTAATTGCAACAGCTTAACTAATACTTTGCATGGTGTATTGCTCTGGTGTGTATGTGTAGTGTGTGCATGTGTGTGTCTGGTGTGTTGTGTGTGTGCAGTGTACTGTGTGTGTAGTGTGTGCATGTGTGGAGTATTGTGTGTTTGGTTATCTTGGTATGTGAGTGTGTCTGGTGTGTTGTTACCTGGTATGCCACCTCTGTGCCACTCACTGCCCGTGTCCTCTCTTCCCCTCTCTGCTGTGAGATTTTGTGTCACGACCTTTCCTACACAGTCTTTTCCTAGCGTCTAAATAGGATCTTGGGTGAGAGATAGTGAAAAGTGGGTGTTCAGGTTACCATGTTGCATTAGCGCTCATATGCCTGCTTTAAATCATATTTTCACATTTACTGCTCGCCTCTGATACATGTAACACAGTACAGATCTTTGCTAAAGTGGCAGTTCAGTAGGGAGATGACACACATGCCCAGATAACTTTCACAAGAGGCCAAGGCAGCTGCCTGGGCCGGAGGAGTTGGTGCGCACGGAGGCTGAGGCTGGGGGAGTGGTGTCTGGTATGCAGAATGGAGACCTCATTGTGTGCAGAGGTCAGGCCAGGATGGCAGAGGCAGGGGAGCTTCCAATGGAGTCAGAGTACAGGAATCAAGAGGACTCATGGGTATGAACTGTCTGCAAGGGAGTCCCCCAGGAGCTGCAGGGATGGTGGCAGGGTGGGGGCAGCATCCCTAGGGAGCTGTCCCTCTGGGCCTACAGTAGCCAACAGCCAGTCCTTCCTCAGCAGCACCCAGCATCTGCCAGAACCACACAACCCAGACACTTACCGGTAGCATAGAGGATGCTTGAGACCCGTGGACCCCTCTGCTGGGCCATCGTCCCTGGAACCCAGGGTCCTTCCAATCGGTTCACTTTGTACCACTGAGGAAACAGGGAACACACCAGAAGAGAATATCATTTCTCCTTTAACCCACTTTCCCTGCTGAGCTGATCTAAATTCTGTATTTTTGTATTTCTCTCCCTGGCTCAACTCCAACCCAGTTTCTCTTCCACTCTGTTACAGAAATGTCCTTTTCAGTCTGCACCCTCTGCCCTCAGGCTTCTTTCTTCAGGGCCCTCCCTGCTGTGAATATTCTCTACATTTCCTTATTTGCATTCTGCCCATCTTTCAAGTTGTACCTCAGCTTCCTCTGTTCAAAAGTTCTTCTGCACATTCTTTGAGAAGAGTGGCACCTCACATTGACTTTCTCTCCCCTTGGTATCTGACAGTCATTTACAGTATGGCTGCGGGATGCCAGCTCTCCTAACCAAACCCTAGGCAGGAGGGAGAAATGCAGCATGTAAGGAGGGTCTTTGCCGGTTCCGTCATCCCACTTTGACGAGCTCTCTCAGAAGTCCCATCCAGTGCCTGGAACCGGCTTGCTTCCCTGGTCACCTGCCGTGCCCAGTGAACATGTGCTTAGATAGATGTATTCAGGTTGTCACGTTGAACATTCTATAGGCACCGTTATCCGTGAGAAAGCAATCCATAGAGCAGAGTATCTGGGATCTTGATCTGGGAGTTGACCACATGGTATTCATGTTTAACAATTATCAAACTGCATAGTTCAGGTTAGTACGTGATTGTACTTTACTGAATATATGTCCCATGGTGGCCTGCCCAGGAGTTGTGCAGTTTGGTGGCCCGGGTATGTCTAGAGTACAGGTGCCATCAGAACTGTGTCCCCACAAGACAGGGAGGAGGATGCAGGAGTCAGTGTTGTGAGCAGCAAAGGCCCTTTTGCGTCTGAAGGCTACAAGTGTTTTTAATGTATACAATGAAGTTTTAAATCATCAGTATGTTCAGTGTAACATGTGTATTATAGAAAACCACCTGAAATTGCTTAGTACTGCATCTTAACCTCCAGTATAGAGCGTTAAAGATATTCTTTGTGTTTATATTAAATAAATTTTAACTTGATATTGAAACATTCCAAAATTTAAGGCATTGGTTTTAAAAAGTGCTACTTGTAATTTTAGCTACATGCTATAAAATCTCAACAGTAAGTGGAAACCCTGGGTATGGTTTTGCTTCTTGTGTACTTTACATGCTAGAAGCCCATGTAGCTTTGTCAAGTCAGTGCTGAGAAGAGTCAGTACACCAGTTTCCACAAATCTATACCTGCCTTGGTCATTGCAGATGGATAATAAGAAGTAAATAAAACTGACCGTGTTTTTACAACATTTAAATACTCTTCTGAAATTTTCTTTTACTTCCTTTCACCCTATTTTAGAACAATCTGAAAAATAAACAACTAAATCTATTTTCCTCTTCTGGTAAACCTGTTAGGTGATGGGTGGTTCCTGACTGGTCTGCCTCATATTCGTGTTTCATGGAATTTACAGCATGTCACAAAGAAGAACTAGCAAACAGCAATGTTTTTAGAGCATTTACCTCTCATCAACGCATTTACTGGACACAAGTACTCTCTTTTGTTTTTGAAGCAAGGCTGTGCTTTTCTTGCTAGGTCCACCCTCAGCAGCACCGGCTCCTGTTTGAAGTGTTCGATGAGAATCGTTTGGTAAGTTCTGTGGTGCCACATGAGATGGAACCAGGGTCTGCCTGGGGCTGGGGTGCATCTGTGATCAAAGAGGGGATGTAGGCTGCCGAGTGATACAGAGCTTTCCTCCGGCCTGGGATTACTTTGGGGTTCTCCTGAGCACCCCCTGATTCAGCAGATAATGAGGTCTCGCTCAAGGCCATGGTGACAACGGGTTGTCCCTTTCAGTGGTCAGGGCTCCTGGCTGTCATCCAGCAATGCCCAGCTGTGTACACTCACCGTGGTGCTTTCTTGGAGATCATGCATTCAGTTCCAACCTCCTGTTCACTCTCTCCATTAATTCTTCCTCCTCCTCTGCCCTGCCTAGCAGTGAGCAGAGAAATCCTTTAAAGGGTTCCCAGCTCTCAGAGAGGCCAAAAGGAAAAGCACATGGCTTCTATTTTTGTAAAGTGGTAGTTTTGATTCTGAATTTCCTGAAGATTATCTTAGTCTTATCTGTCCTTTTTTTACTTTTATCTCTTTGGGATCCATTTTTAATATCTCACATTTGTATTTTAAACCTATAAAATTTCAGCATGTAAATGTAAAAAAAAAATGTTGTGTTCAAAGCTTATCAGTTATCAAATATAAGCAAAATAAGAATTATTCACTTTTAAACAAAGAAACTGGATTTTTAAAGAATTTGTATTTTGTATTAGTGTCTTAGTTACTGTTCTTTTGTTGCTGATACAAAATATCTGACACCCAAAATTAAAGGGGAAAAGGTTTATTTAGCTCACAGTGTGTAGAGGTTTTAGTACATAATTGGCTGGCTCCAAGGCAGGGTGGCCTGGCAGAGGGGGCATTGCAGAGGAGATACGGTTCATAGCAGGTAAAAGGTAGCAAAGCTATAAGAGTTGAGGTTGGCTTCTGCCAGGCTGAGGGGCAATGCCTTACCCCCAGTTGCAGATTCCCTGTGAGCTGTGAACATGGTGGTTCAAATCCTGTGTGGTTTTAGCCTGAGCCAGCCATAAGAACTGTTCAGCTCTAGGATTTGAACCCACTGGCAAGCTAGGAAGCACCCAATTCTCTTACTTCACTTCTCCTTGGCTGAAGCCCTCTCTGTAAATTTTCTGAGTATCACTTCTTGTCCAGCCGCAGAGCTTTTTGATTAGCTTTTAAGACAGAGTCTCTCTGTGTGGCCCAGGCTGATCTTGAACTTGTGATCTTCCTGCCTCAGTCTTCTGAGTGCTGGGATCACAGCCTAGCTTTTTGATATTTCTCTAGAGATAGCAACTAGATCAACTTTTTAAAAAACCCTAAAAGAAGGTATTAAGATCGTAGTGACTGTGGTGACATCCAGCCCTTACCCACCTGTCCTCCTCTCTGATGCTACTTGGTGCTTGGTTTGTGCCCGGCAAGACCCCAGGAGATCAGAAGAAATATTTCACTGTCTGGAAGCTTAAAGTGCGGCCAGAGCCTTGGAACTGATGCTTGTAGTGAAGCCAGCTGGCCACAGAGAAAACACTGGCTAAATGCCTGCAGTTAATTATTTTGCATTAATAATAAGAGGATTTTTCTTATTAAATGAAGTTTTATGCCATACCTACTAACCTAGTACAAGTGAGTTCCTTAGTCCCAGAAGAAAAACTGAAGTTGTTGGAAAAAAACATAAATGATCAGGACTTTTCCTTCTTTAAAGAAAAAAGAACAATAAAGGGGTATTACTGAAATCTGTTAAATCATAAAGGAAATAGGTTGTTTAAAACCAAAATAAAGCTGAGCATGGTAGCACATGCCTATATGCCTAACACTGGGAAGCTGAGGCAGAATGATCCCAGATTTGCAATTTAGCAGTGATGGTGAACGTTTTAGAGCTTTCAGTGACACAAACATGGTATGTATGCCACAGGCTTGCCACTACTGACAGCAAGACCTTGTATGTCTCAATATATAAAATAAAAAGGCCCAAAGATATAGTTCAGTGGGGAGGTTCTAGAGTCAGCCCTTAGCAGCCATCATAGGATCATGACGTTTAGTACACCCTTCATCACTGGGCCCAGCTTGCGGCTGTTATACAGCTCCTAAGACAATAGCACCTCGTTCCACTCAAATAAAATTTAACGTTCATTTATTTCCATTTTGTCATGTTTTAATTTAAAATATTTTTAGAAAATTGTGACTGAAAACAGATCAAACTTGAGTAGTTTTCATTTTTAAACAAAGTATGAGTATATGTTCTACATATTTGCTTTTACTTAGGAAAAAACTTACTTAGAAAAATACAACTTGGGTGTAGTACCATGTGGTGTAAACAACTGAACTGTTTTACTTCTTACTTTCCTATGAATGAGCCAGTATATATTTATTACTGGAGTTCCAGCTATAAAATTCAGGTAAGGGGTTTAAATATGCCCTGGAGTATTATTTAAAAGTAAATTTGTTTCTTTCAAATAGAATACCAATCTTGGTCTATGACATTTGGGAGAGAAATTATTAAACTTTTACTGCCTAGTAAACTGAAAAAAGGTTATATAAATACAAAGCAGAAAAAAATATATATGTACAACATCACAACCTCTAAAAAGACAAACAGCCTACTGTTCTCTACTGTGAGGGTTTTATCAGCACTAGTAAGTAATTCCACCTCCAGAGTGCGGCTAGCATTAAAAAATGTAAACAAGCATGTACTTTGTTTATATAAAGAAATGCGCTGTGTGGTTTGTTTCTTTATGGATGTGGAACAGCTCCATGGATTGTTTCAAAGCACCAGTAGGGGCCAGCAAAGAGCTCTTAGAGTTTTCAGAACAGAATTGGCATTGAGATATGTTTATTTGATGTGTTAAATCTTTTTTAGACTTCTTTACTCACTACAACCTCTGTTAAGTGAATGAACTGCAGACAGTGGAATGAAATGCCCAATGTGTTCAAATTATATTGGGTATAGTTTTTCTGTCTAATCTGCATATATTTTTAATGGAATGTTTGCTCAGGCTATTTCTTGGCAGAGTTTTAATACTCAAACTATAAATGGCATCATTTAAAGACTGTACTACTTGGCCGGAAAAGGCCTTAAACTTACAAGAGAAAATGCTAGGTGACATCTCTTACACTTCTTTTTCCCCCTGCCTCAAATGTGTGCTCTTTTTTGCAGTAGTACCACTAGGTTTATTTTGTCATTCTGCGCATAAGCTTTAACTTTTTATAATTGTTGTTCTGAAACCTAAAATATTTATCTTGTGATTTAATGCTGAAGATTTAATTCACCCCATTTTGGCATTTCTAAATTTATACAACTGTTTGAATTTTCTCATTTTAAAAAATTTAACAGTCTGTATTCCTTTCTGCATTAACTAACTTAGCAGGATTTTTAGTATGGCCACTATTTGGAAATTTAATCTTTGATTTGATACTCAGTTACATGGGGCTTCATTCCTACCAACTTCCTGTAATTCTATACCTTTGGGTAAAAATATTAGTGGTCAGACTCTGCCGGGGAAAGTATAGGCACTGAGACTCCTTCCTGGAGTTAAATGTTCATTTAGTAGAGCTGGTGTGAAAAAATCCTGTTTCCACTTGAAATGCTAGAAGGCTGTTGTTCTTGTGTTACTCATTCACGCAAATCGGAGAAGGTATAATTGAAACAAGGTTGGCTGTGTTCAAGTCTGTGTGCCGCTGAGCTCAGCTGAAAGGTCGCTGGAAATCAAGTGCTGTGTGTGTGAAGACGTTTGGACTATAAGCGACTCAAGACATTTGCGGAATGTGGGTCCAGGAGTGGGTCACCGTTCTCTTTTTATGATATCTGGTATCTAATGTTTTAAGCAGGATAAAGACCACGACTTGAGAGCTCTGTCAGGCACCACAAATGACTGTTGCTTTCACCACAGTGCAGCTGCTTCTAGCCTGCCTGTGGACAGAGATATTTGTTTTGACTCTCAGCCCTTAACATGTTTGGAAATGAGAACAAATGGCACAAAGCTTACGATTGCACTTTGCAGCCCGAAGAAGCAATACTTACCCTTTGTCAGAAAGCTCCGGAAATGATCTGGATAGCCGGCTTCACATATGCGTCCAAAGACCGGCACGGATTTCTTCAACTAATGTTGTTCAGATGAAGCTGACTCCCAGACAGACTGCACTGGCTCCGCTGATAAAGGAGAATGTGAAGTCTCGGGAAAGAGCCTGTGTTCCTTCCCTTGAGAATGCCAGTAAGAAAAGCAGCTGCCTCCAGATTTCACTGCAGCCCACGAGGTACAGTGAGTGTCTTCAAGCTGGCAGTGCCTTAGTGGATGGTGACGAGGCTTTGTTTCCTTGTGCCGTGAAGGACGGCATCCACAGCAGCGCTGGGAGCGATGGTAACCTCTTAAGCAGTCCTGCCGCCAGCAGTGGAAGCCTTGGTAGCTTTGCAGCCAGTGATCATGGGTCCTATAGCAGCGTCGGAAGTGATTGTGGGTCGTGTGCAAGCATCACCAGTGGAGGCTCCTACACCAACAGTGTTGTCAGTGACAGTAGTGGTTACGCTTTTGCATCAAGCCATGACACTTTTTTTGGTGGAAATTTTTCTGCTGACAGCACCTCTGACAGAAATGTGCCAAACAGGAATACCACTGCCTGTGAGAGTTTTTCAAGAAGTCCAAGCACAGTTTCCTTTGTCCAGGATGACGTGGAGCATGGAATAAAGACTGTGAAATTGCCAGTGAGCAGGAACGCAAGAATGCCACTAAAACGTTGTTCCTCTTTAGTCATTTTTCCTCGGAGTCCCTCAAACACGCCACCAGCTTCTCCGACAAGTGCAGGTGCTCTCCCAAGCAGGGGGTCCTACCAAACCTCACATCAGCTCATCATTTCTCCCGGTGAAGTTACGCATCAGGAAGATGGTTCCAGTGCGAAGGGATTTCTTTCGACCGCTGTCAATGGACTTCGACTATCTAAAACAGTCTGTGCTCCCAGAGAAGTCAGAGATACACAAGCACTTCATGCAGGCTCATCCCAGAAGAGAGTTGTGATTTCAAATAACGGTCTAAAACAGACTGTTGGTGAAAAGTCATGTGAAGGATATTCATGTGTTTCAGTGCATTTTGCTCAACAAAAAGTAGCCACATTAGATTGTGAAACAACAAATGGTGATTGTAAACTGGAGATGTCAGAGATTCAGCTTAATTCTAATGCAGAGTGTACCAAGCTCGGGCACAGGACGTCTGCCTGTTTACCATCCGCCCAACACATGGATTCCCAAATAAAGCGCAGTGCAGAACTGGCAAAATCAAATTCACAGATAAACAAAAACCACACTCTCCTACAAAGAAGTATGTCATTGGGAAGAACTTACCCAAACATTTCCTGTTTATCCAGCCTTAAACACAGTTGTTCTAAGGGGGGACCATCACAGTTGCTCATCAAGTTTTCGTCTGGAAATGAAGGTGGAGTTGACAGTTTATCAAGATACAGCATCAGCAGTTTCACAAATGGGCTATCTAATTCTTGCAAGGTAGGTTTCTTTTGGCCTTATTTAATGTCGCTTTATTTATATTACAATAGCTTAATGAAATACTTGGTTTAAAATGTATTATAACTTAGCAGTTTATATGATTTCCTGATCCTTGCCTAGCAAGTATTTTATAGTCCTGAACTTTATATTTATAAAGCTGTAGACTCTCCCCACAATTAGTTTTTCCATTCTTTGTTTTTTCACAAATCGACAAATTGTATTTTTTTTAAAACTTTCCTAAATGATTTAAGCCATAAAATGTTTCTGTTCCTTAAAGCCAAGTTTTAAATAATATTTCATAACACTTTATCCTGATACATTTTTCTTTCAAGTTGCATAATATTTTAACCCTATATTATTCCCACTTTTAAAAATGATCAATTTTCTCCCCTCTTTAATCATTGTGAGATAAAGTAAATATAAAATGGTTATTTAAAATATTAAACAAAAATCTAAAAATGTAAAATCTTTATAAATAAGTATAGAAGAAATACTTCAAATACATGTATTTGTAAGACAAAAACTATCATATTGCACATTTAAACAGAGGAAAGCTAGATGTAATTTTCTTTTGTATGTACCCTAACCATAGCAATTTTGTTTCTACCCTGTTTTTCTTTAGCTATCAGTTAACACTGCTTTTAAAAATGTAACTCTTTCAACAATATTTATTTTTAAGTTTTGTATTTGCATCTGCTTTAAATTACTAGACATTTTCCATAATTTTGTATTTACCACATAAATTTATTTTGACTATTGTGCCTTATTATATTAGTAATTTAACAAACCTGAGTCAAAACAGCTCTTTATGTAATTTCTCTTTTCAAAAGAATCTGCAGTGTTTTGAACTGAAAGAGTTTTAATCTGTGTTTAGAAAATCTTCATAGATTCCAGAAAATTTTAAACATTTTCTGACTAAACCTGGTCTAGATGACAGCACATGGTTTGCGAGGGAAAAAACCTTATCTGTTTACCTGTGTTTATATAACACCCAATATCTATATTAAAAGTTGAGAAACTTCTGAACAAGGAGTTTTAGGTAAATGCAATGTTAAGTAATTGCTTGTTGATTTTCTCTCCCTTGAAACTTGGTAAATATAGTCATTTTTAAATCTGATAAATACCATCATTACTGGTATCATAATATCAATAGCCAGATGTTAATCTAAGTAACTAAATTACTGAGAATTGAAAGAGATCACATTTCAGATTTGATCTATGTTCTACAATTACTAATTTCGCTTTGACAACTATTCTAAAACCAGCTTTTAGTAGGTTATATTGCAGTTGGCTGTTTTCCCCAAAGAAAGAAATGGAATGACACTACAAAGAAACCTATTAATAATTTGCTGATTGAATTAATGTTACTTGTAAATTTATTTTACCTTTAATAAAATAATCTGAAAGGAATAATTAACCTTGAAATATTTATAGAAATATTTAACCTTAAAATAGTTATTTTGTGGTAACATTATAATTTGTTGATGCTTTTCAAAAAGGGTATTTTAAATGTATTTTTAATGAAATGTAAACTAAGCCTGCTGAAATACACGTTTTTCTTGATCTTATTTAAACTTAGGAAAGCCAACAATTTTTTTTGTGATCACCAAATACCTAGCTTTGTGCCAATTCTAATTTTTGTTAGATTATTGGATTATAAAGTATTTCAGAAATGCATAGTATGTTGGAGTTTTAAGTTGTTCTTCCTCTTAGTGTTTATTAAAAACTTTTCTTTTAAAAGTATTATAAAGAATACAACAGTTAAATTCAATATAAATTAGATCTAAAGTCATCTAATTAATCAGTAGTAAGTCAAGGGTTTTGTGAAGAAGATACTAACATTGCTTTTTCTAAACATAGCAGTGACAACAATAATGGGATTTTCTAAATATTCCTGTGTTTATCAATAATTATATATTAATCTAATTATAGTGGTATATTGTAACTCATTTATAAATAAACAAGTCCCAAAATATTTCCCATGTCTCCAGCTAGTCTAGGTTAGTATTCTGATATGCTGAGTCTGGATTCGCATTTAACAAGTTGATATTAGAGCAGCATTTAGTAATGTCAGCTATCTGTACTGGGCAGTGTGAAACTAAATCACCATGCTGGTCAGAGACCCTGGTTTCTAAAGCACCCAGAGTTCTACAGATTCTTTTCTTCTGTGTTTAGCTCCCAGCCTCCAGCAGCGTGGGATCAGGTTTCTAGCTTTCTATAATCAACAACTTGTTAATGACTAATTTTTAAAATCTGGTGAGAACTTACCTGTGTCTGGAACAGAGGCACTGTTCTGTGTTTACAAGTTAGAATGTAGGTGGAATTTCGTAGTCTGAATAATGTTTATTTCGGGCACAGCAAAGAATATAACAGTAACTGGCATATGTTTATTATATGCCTTTTGAAATACAATATCACTTTTGTAAAAACTATACGGTGACTTGATCTACAAATAGAAATTTGATGTTGTAACATTTATGTGTAATATTTTATCAGCTCAATCAAGAAATAGGTTAAAGAGCTAAAGTCTTTATACCCCTATAAAATCATTATTCAGATTTGTAGACCAGTTACCTTACTCTGCTATTATTTTACTCTTCCTGTTTTCTGAATCTCCTGTTATGAGAGTTTTCCTTATTTGATTATCTAAGATGTTTTAGAATTGTGACCAGGTTTGTACTGTTCACTATGTAAATACATATTTTATTAGAAACACTTTTTATTTTTTGTTATATAAGTACCGTGCGCTAACCGATTCTGCCACTGGAGCTTCATATTTTTTTCTTTTTGTTATAGAAGTTTTTGTTCATCATGTTACTTAATCCTGGATAGGTAAATTCTTAAGCCTTTAAAAAATTTATGTTTCAATTACTTCAGTCTTTATCACTCTAGTGATTTCAAAATCTTTACCACTCAAAAGTATATGTACATTTTGACAATTTATTTAGTCCTTCCTAAAATAAATATTTTAAATACGTATTTATTTTAGCGTTGCGTTATTTTCCCTCCCCTCCTTTTATTAAATTTAGCAGATTATTTAGACATTTGGTGTGAGTGATACTTAATCTTTCCCATAAAAACCAATGTAATTTCTAAGTATTAACTCTAAAACTATGGTACGATGACTATGACGGCCAGTTTCGGAAATTTGGTGGACAGTGCTTGTGCTCATTTCTTAGAACTGGAAATCTGTAAGCTCGGGTTTGGAGAGCGTCAGAAAGTGGAGCTGTTTGCTCTGAGATCCTTCGAGATGCCTGCAGCTTTGTCCCCTTCATTCATCCAGCACACGTGTGAATGCCAAGACCTAAGAGTAAAAGATGGATAAAATGCAACCTCTGTTGCCGGGAACTCCCATTCTGGTAAAAGGACGTACAAATGAACAAGACTGTTTCTGTCTGGTTAACACACCGCATGCTGAGACAGGTGTGTCTGAGAAAGATGCAGCAGAACTTTTCAGGAGGAGGGAACAGGTAGAGGAGGTGACGTTGCAAGCATCTGAGAAATGAATTGGAGCCCATCAGACAGCTCCTCTGTAGCAGGGTTTTTACCTGCAGCGTGCTTCCTGTGGAAGGATGTTTCGCAGCAGCCCTGGTCCTTACCGGTAGATGCCAGTAAATTCCCTCTGCAGCATGACAACGAGAGGATGTCTAGAGATGTTGCCAAATATCCCCAATGGGAAGAAACCCCCCTCTCCCAGCATCACTACTGCAGGCAGAAGGCAAAGCCTGCACAGGTGATTCTGGCGTGGGCTGGAACCTACTCTGCTCAGGAGAAAGTCATGTGTCCCTGGTAGCAGACAGCAGTTAGATGACACACCTCATATTTGAAGTGTACAGGGCTCATTGTTACATTTGCAAAAAATACGCTTTTGTAGCACTATGGATTATAAATGGATCGAAGTTTTCTTAGCTTGAATGACCGGGTGAATGGTGATGCCATGAACTAAGAAAGCAGTGGGAAGGGCTAGATGGGGGATGGAGGGGGAAGACTGGTGTGTTGCTGAGTCTGCACTGCTGTCAGGCAGGGGCAGCTGGGGCTGTGGAGCAGGGCGTGAGCACTGGAGACGCTGAATGACAGTGGAGAGAGTTAAAGCTCTGGTGGGGTGAATTCAGCCAGGGGAGCAGGAAGTGAGATGAGACGGGAACGCAAGCCAAATCCCGAGCACCAGGGGTTTCGGTGAGAAGGAAGAGACAGAGGTGATAGAGTCACAAACAGGCCATGTCATGGTGGCATGGAGTCACAGGAAGGAACAGAGGGCTGAAGCACTCCAAAGATGCACCAAGCAGGAGGCGCTCAGTGACCTTCCCAGCAGGGGGCTCTTCTAGTGTCCCCAGCACCAAGGCTGACAGCCAGATTGAGGGAACAGAAAGTGAGGAGCAGGAGCAGTGAGTGCAGTGGCCTGCTGAGTGTCCTACGACACATGAGACAGCACTGGCTAGGCGCATAGGGAACCCCGTGTCCATGGTGCTGTGTGGTGTAAGATAGTGGGACAAACCCCAGGCTGCAGAGTACAGGCTCTTCCAGGAAGGAGGGAAAGGTTGGTACTCTGTTCTCTCCCCTCAAAACCACAGAGTGAGAGAACACTGCTGTAAACACTGAAATGGGGACCAGCAACACAAATGCGGGGAACAAAAAATAGGAAGTGGGCACTTGAGCCACCATGAATATTCAGAGCTCCATTTGGACATTGTTACTCTGGGCAGTTCCCTCCCTACCACCAAAAACAGGACAAAACACAACCCAGCTTCCTCGTGGAAAGCAAGTCAAGGTATCGAGGCCCCTATAGGACACTCTGGTCCAGAGTCCCCCAAGTTCTGTGCAAGGCCTCTGTCTCCAGATCCACTGTCCCTGGGCCTTAGGACAGAGACAAGGATCCCCAAGGGGTCAGTGCAGGAGGCAGAGGGACAGGCAGGTTGAGGTGGGAGGAGGGGTCAGCGGGAGAAAATGGGCTGAGGGAGGGGCCTATGTCTCTTCAGCACATCAGCAAACAGTGACCCGTGTCACTCTGGGTTTTGGTTCAGCTTCTTATTTGCCCTGATGAGAGATAGAAGATGACAGCCAGAGAATTACAGACACTTAGAGATTCTAGAAGAGATGTGACCAGGGCACAGACTTGAGTATGGTCTTGTGAACCATGCCCAGCAAAGAGCACCCCAAAACAGATCTTGGGCATCTGTGGGGGGCTCTTGATTTTGTAGGAAAAAGGAAATCCAAGGCTTTCTCTTAGAGATGTTACACAGCCAGAATACTATGGAAAGTTTGGTTTACCTCAGTGGAGAATATGTTACCAAGTAAGAGGAAGTCCTCCCCGAGGGCACTTATGTCTGCGAGCTCATCAGTTCCTTAGTACAGAAACATTCACAACAGATTTTAATCTTTTGTCCCCCTTGCAAAAGCTGAGATTGTAACATTTTATAATAGCTAAAGTAATCCGGGATTATTTTTGTTTTTCTTTCCTTTTTCTCTCAAGGTTTTGTTTGAGGCTGCTTTCTGATGCTTTATTAAAGATCACAATCAAAGAATAGCTCAGTAGTATGTCATATGAACTAATGATTTTCATGGAGACGCTAATTACCTGGGGATCTTGTTAAAACAGAGTGTAGGATGCTGACAAGCTACCAGAGCATGCCCGTGTGTGGGTATCCCAGGCGTGCTTGGAGAAGCAGGCTTGACGAGAGTGGCAGCAGGGTCCATGTGTTGCATCCAGTGAATCTCTGAAATGTCACTATTAAAAGCACACCGTATACTTTAGATGCCACAGGCACACATAGAAACTTTCATGGTAAAAGTAAGAAACTCCCTTTGCTTCTGGGTTACTAGAGAGCTCTTCCCCTTTACGTAAAGGCAGGCCATAGGCAACCCTGAGGCCTGAGCCTGAAGAATTTACAAAATATTTTAAGTCCACATAGTCATTTAGACTAGTACAACACTTGATTGACACCATATAAGATGGAAGAGTAATTAGGAAGAAGAAATACTTAAGAACTTTCCTTATAAAAGAACTTTATGATTTACAGAATTCTGAGTTAGCTTCATGTGGTAGTACATGCCTGTAATCTCAATTACCTGGGAGGCTGAGGCAGAAGGATTGCAAGTTCTAGGTCAGTCTGAACAATTTAGCAAGACCTTGTCTCAAAATAAAAAGGGATGGAGACGTAGCTCAGTAATGTAGCTGACCGGGGGAGAACGGTGCTCTTAGATGAATACTTTGTCCCCGGGGAGGGTGCCAGTGGAATATTAGGGTCGTGACTCAAGGGTTAGCTTCCACAGTGAGGTCTGATTCATAGCCTACATATTCCACTAACTGATACCATAGAACTATGTATCTGGGTAGGGGCTCAGATCAGGTTTTTGCAAAAGAAAATTGAGTGGGCCATGACATTTAAGGGTATTTAAACACAGGTAATTTGACTAGTTTGAAATTTATAATTTTTAATACAATGACATCCTTCCAAACCTGATGCACAAGCGGAGTTCCCAGAATTTCCCAGAGTTTCAGGGAACTGCTTGAAAGTGAACAATGACCTTCACTTTTGGACCAAGGCTGCGCCTCATGCACAGGCCCAAAATTTAGTGGAAACTTAGGCACTCTTCTGAGCGAATGTATTTGACACAGTTTACCGGAAACAGACTTTGTACATGCCTCGTGGTGTAATGTACGATAACATCACAGGCCTGCTGCGGGCAGACCAGCACCTAAACTCTGAGACATGTGATTGTCCATGTAGCACACATGCCTATTTAAAAGTCTGATATTATGTCTTTCAAGATTTTCCTTTTTCTTGGTTCCTCTTAGAATTCCTACTGCTAAAGTTTGCATTGTTTTTTTGTTTTTGTTTTTGGTTTTTTTCTGTTTGTTATGTTTCTTTATCTCCAGGCCAGGCAACATAGCAAGATCGTGCTGGGGGTGGTGGTGAGTGTAATGTGGTTTCCCTGACATTTTTCAGCCTTCTGCATGCTTGGCAATAAATGTACATGTAGATATGCATGCTTGTCACTCAGAGGAAGAGAATCAGCCTTCTAAAATGTGTGTAAGAAGATTCGGTGAGATGGAAGGTGACATAGTGGCCTCCCACTAGAGCTTGACATTAGGTGTTTGCAATCATTACAATGTCACACTGCAAACTTAAAAGAAATCTGCCTGTATTCTTTTTTAAACTCTTAAATCTGTAAAAGATTAAGGTGGCTAATATACTTTATATGCCATATTTTTTAAAAAACTCTCAGAGTTATTTTCTCCATATCAGGAGCAAAGAATAAGGTCCAGCAAGTTAAAATGACTTACTCAAAAAAAATAAATAAATAAAATAAAATAAAATGACTTACTCAAGATCATCAACCTAGTACACGTCATATTTGGATCAGAACTCAGCACTGTATGTATCTAAGCAGAAAATCAAGCTACTTATGGAACATTATTTTGGTAAAAATAGCATCAAAAAAGAAAAACTAAACTTCCATTTGGGCTGACCAAATCTAATGAATAACTCACACTCTGAAAAATTTGAGTCCAGTCGAATCCATTTTTGTAGCCATTGCTGAGTGAAAGCTAGGTTTGTGGATTGTTACCTAACATGTTACTAGAGATCCTGTTTCCATTTCAAATATTTTTCTCCTGACTTATGAGCCAAGGCTTAGAATTATTTTTTCACTGATTACTCGTATTGGTCAAATAACACCTACTGTGTGTTCTTCCTTCTACCTAATATATATATTCATCTCACCCTTGTGTTCTTTTTCAGTACCTAATATAAACAACCTGCATCAGTATAAATTACCTAGTTTTTCAAATATTTTCAGGGGTTTTATTATGGAAAATTTGAAACACACACAAAAGTAGAAAGAAGAGTAAAGCCCCATACGTACCCCACTCTGTTTATCTACACTTTGTCAATCATTTCCTCCATCTTCCCCCCTCTTATGTTGGAGTTCTAAAAATCCCATGCATCATATTTTTCTTACAAACTTTCAGAATGCATCTGTGATGGATAGGGACCTTTTCAATGTATAAAACCATCATGTAGTTATCACACTTGACAAAATTAATTTGTCATCTGGGCCATTGCGTTAGTATTCAGCAAGCTCAAGGCAAGTACACAGCTTTTGACTTGTGTTTAATTCTTTGAACTTATGATGTTTGCTTTACTGTGAGGCTGACCATGTCAGCCATTCACTGTAGATTTTCTATTCTTTGATCAGCTAAGTCTCAAATGAGTCCATTCTTGGAAAGCACCACCTGCACACACCTTCCTTGTCTCAACGCTAAGCGCCACACTTCATTTCAGGCTCAAACATCAGAGACACCTTCCTCACCCTTGAGAAAGCAGAATGAACTTGAGAGTGAAGCCTAAAGTGAAGAACTATATTAGTTGCTTTTAGAGTTTCTCAGAATCTTAATTTCATGTTCATGAAATCAATGGACATTTGCAGAGTTGCTCTGAATACTGGAAATCTTACATCTATTTGGCAGATAGTTGATGCTCAATAAATAAAAAGGAGCTGTTATTATCTACCTTATAATATTGTCCTGTGAGTGTGTCTTAGTTACTTTTCTCTCCTTGCTGAGACAAAATACCGGATACCCAAAATTAAGGAAGGAAAGGTTTAGTTAGCTTCCGGTTTGTGGAGATTTCAGTCCCTATTCAGCTGGCTCCAAGTCAGGATGGCAGGGAAGAGGGGCAACTGTTCAAGGCTACAGAACACAGCAAAAGCAGCAAGAACAAAAGGTGGGGAAGCAAGCTTCTTTTCCTCCTGCTGTCTCTCCACCCATACCATCTCTGTGCCCTCCTCTTACACAAGCTTAGGAAATTTACAAAGTGAGGGCCCTGGCCTCCTGTTGAGTCACTTAGTTAAACTTCTAAACTTCTCAATTCTCAAGTTGACACAATGTATCAACTGTTACAGAGTGCCTGAGGGCACATTGTGAACTGCAAGTGTTATAATGTGTAGCATAATAATAATTGCTCTATATGGTACAAACAATTATATATGCAGTTAAGAAACCAGATTGATAAATAATAATACATAGAAGAACACAGAATTAAAAATTAGCACAGTCGGAGCTGGGGATATAGCTCAGTGGAATAAGCGCCTGCCTAGCAAGCGCAGGGTCCTGAGTTCGATCCCCAGTACCGCCAAAAAATAAATAAATAAATAAAAATAAAAATTAGCATAGTCACACATTCTACAGATTTCGGAAGGCCCTTCTGCATAAGCACTGAAGCAAGGATCAAAGTGTATTTCCAAAGACATACAGGTTGGGGCAGGGGATATAGCTCAGTGGAATAAGCACCAGCCTGGCAAGCACAAGGTCCTGAGTTCAATCCGCAGCACCGCAAAAAAAAAAAAAAAAAAAGTCACAAAGGCATACAGGTTTCATAAAGCCCTATAAAAAAATTAAATCACAGGGCCAGGCATATAGCTCAGTGCACAGCATCTGCCTGGCAAGTGTGAGCTCCTGAGTTTGATTCCTGGTACCAAAAAAACCCACAATTCTATTTATACTTACAATTTTTGATTATGTATATATTCTCAGGGGCAAAACTATGTCAAGACAAGCTGCACCAAAGACTGATAGAAATGAATAATTATGTAACAATTATATAAAATAGAAATGGTGACACACTTGTAATGCCAGCTGTTTGGGAAACTGAGGCAGGAAAATCACAAGTTTGAGGCCAGCCTGGGCAACTTAGTAGGACCTTGTCTCACCCTTGGGTTCAATTGCCAGTACTAGAAAAAAGAGTTGTATTGTAAATTAGCAGTCAGAAGTCCTATGTGTATATCACCAACCCCATACAAATTTGAGGAACTGGCCATTCTAGAGAAGGTGACCTCTTTGTCATCACCCATTGCAAACACCTGTAGCTAATGCTCTATCTTCCTAGGCACAGTGTTGGTAGAGTCGATGTGTAGCCATGAAGTGGTAGGTTCTTTCCCTGTAGTTTATGAACTGAAGAATTCTACTTCTCTCAGTAGAGTCTACTTTTCCCTAATAGCATTGTTCTCATTTAAATGAATTTAATATATTTGAAGACATTAAAATTAATATCTATTTTGTAAAAGCTACAAGCATAACTTGATTTTTACTTTATTCTTGATCTTTTGGAATCAAATCATCTTCCAGCTATTATGTATGTTTTTTCATGATTTTAACATTACATTTACAAAAGGAAACATATTGTAGGGTGCACACTTATCCTTATATTAAAATATTTGGTTGGCAGTTGTTAACAGGGTAAAAGCAAAGTAATTCAGCTATTACTATTTTGCATTTACAAGGGTACTCTTTGTGGGTGAACATAAAGGTGCTGCTGAGTATGCTTCACATCATCGCGTGTGGCTCAGTTTTGCCCATCTTGTGGGGTATTTAAAGCCTTCCCATCAAGGTCTGTCCCTTCACTGAAAGTAATTATATACTTAGGCTGTGGGATTTTTCTTTACCCTTGTAGAGTTAATTTGGATATTACCCTATGCTCTCCTTTGTAAATCATATCAGATCAGGGTAAAACTGCTGAACTATGTTATACCAATACCATATTTTGGAACCAGTCAGTCAAATCTGTTCATTTACCACACGTAACCTAGTTTTCCCAAGCCGGCAGTGGAGACAAAACATAACAATGACAAAACAATTTTAATTCTGTCCTGCACACAAAAGAGCTTCTGCAGCTGAAAAGTGTTCCCTAGTGTTTCATGGGTCCTAGGTCTGCTCCTGCCGGCTCTAGAGCAAACTTCTTTCCCAGGAGCCTTGAAGCTACCTTGGTAGCAGATGTGCTGCCTCCCAGCCTTGTTCCTGTGCCCTGCTCTGTACTCTGGGCTGTAGTCCCCTCCTTTCCCAGGATGATGTCTTTCCTAGAAGCATCTTTATAAGGTGCTTATAAAGAATTTATAAACTACTGAACTTCTTGCTAAATGTGTCTCTTCTATACAGTAAATAGCAGCTAGCTTTAGTGAACTATAGAATGCTACTAATCATCCAGGACTTGTCAACTTTTTAGTCCACAGACTTTTATGAGATGATCTTCCTCAAACTTTTTTGACTCAAGGGCCTCTTAGCCTTTCCTGAGGTATAATGAGAGCTTCATCATTTAAAAAATCAGAGTGATGATTGTGAATAACACCCTGGGCCTATGTCTGGATCCCAGGAGAAACAAGAACTAACTAGAAAGCACTGTTTCACTAAAGAAAATCACCTAGAGCACCACTCTCCAGTAGCCATATGTGATTGTTGAGGTTTAAATTAAGGGAGATTTAACACCCAGAACCGCCTTCACATTTTGAGTGCTCAGTAACACATGTGCTCTGTAGTTCTCTTGTTGCACAGCACAGATAGAGAACATTTTCATGGCCCCAGGAAGTCCCATTAGACTGCCTTCCTTGGGAACACTGGGGTTTGTGAAGCACTGGGGATTGAACCCAGGCCTTCACACTGAGCTTGATCCTCAGCCCTCTTAGTTTTGTGTCAGAGTCTCAGTAAGTCACCAAATTACTGAGGATGGGATCAGACTTGTGATCCTCCCTTTCAGCCTCCCAGAGTGCAGGGATGCACCACCTGCACCACCGCAGCTGGCCACTGGGGTAGGTTCTGAGCTGGGAGGCATTTCTGCTCCTACAGCCTGACAATGCTCCACTGTGTGGAGCAAAGTGTCTACAGCTGCCCAGGGAGTGGTTGTGGCTGAGGGAGGGGCTCTTCATCCAAAGGCCCTATTTTTCTCCAGTGGTACCTGCCTTGCTGTTTAAGCAAGAAAAATGCTGGTTTTCAAGGGATCCATTGAGTTCTTATTTTCTTAAACAGCAGTTACTCACACATTTTTCTCCATTTCCATTGATAGAGTCTACAGTAAAAATTACATAAGTTTTTAGCCAGCTCTGGGAAAAATCTAGAAAACTGTATGGATTAGCTAAATTTATATTTGATCCAGTAATTAAATGATAAGAATAATCAATTTCTAACTTCTGGAATTTTTTTTAGACTGAAAAAAGGTTATTCACTTTAAAAAGTAACAGTTGTTAGAGAGACCCTTTTGTTCTTCTGATATACACAGTAGTCTTCTTGTGCCATGGCTTATTGGGGGTGGAGGAGAATAGGGAGAGGAACTACTTTGGCAGTCCTTATTTACTAAATTATTTCATTGTTCAGATATATTCTTAGCCCATACATACAATTTTATGCATGCTTCCCACATTGTGTTTTTTGTACTGAAAGTAAATCTTTGAATGTTTTCACTGGTTACTAGGCATCATTTGTGCTTGTTGCTGTTTGTGTATGATTAGAGAAAATGCTACTTAAAATCGAATCAACAGAGATTGCTTTTTACATGTCTTGTTATAAAACACAAAAGAATAGAAAATACCAACTCAAGTTTTGATAGGGTAATGAAGACAACATATTTTAAATGGCTTAAAATTATTAAAGAAAGGATCAAAGAGTAGGAATGACTGCAGCTTGAAGGCTGCTTGCCCTTGAGTCAAAAAAGTTTGAGGAAGATCATCTCATAAAAGTCTGTGGACTAAAAAGTTGACAAGTCCTGGATGATTAGTAGCATTCTATAGTTCACTAATGCTAGCTGCTACTTACTGCATAGAAGAGACATATTTAGCAAGAAGTTCAGTAGTTTATAAATTCCATTGTCTACAGATTTTATACCTAGAATCTGGGGCAGTGACCCCAATACTCTAATGATGGGCTAAATGATGACTTCCTACTATGTATAATGCATTGCTAAACCTTGCAGCAAATGGGGAATCTTAGTTACTTTTAACTTGCCTTGTTAATTAAATGTTGTTTAAATGTTCTTAGCTAGTATGGAAATTCTAAGTGGGTTAGTTCTATCTGACGTTAACTTTACTTGAGCTTTGGATTTTACCTCTCATGGATATGTTCTTAAATTGGAGTTAATATCTCAAGGAGACCATGGTTGTGATTTTAAAAGACTTGAATACTAGAAATCTATAATAATGTTCTAATCTGTCAACTTCACCAACCTTGCACAGATTCTAAGGGGCAGATCAAGCATGACAGAATGGGAATGTGGCCACTGGAAGGCAGGAAGGGTTAGAAGCAAGGAGAAACCCTGGGCCACCCTTCCCAAGGAAGACCATGTTCTACCACTTGAAGGGAACAGTTTGGTCCTAGGACACAATCAAGGAGCCTACTCCATGGCCAGAGCACTGAGAAACACCCGTGAGGGCTCAGAGAGCCAGTCTGTAGCCCAGGCCTCACCGAGTTAGCAAGCTGGCAGCACAGGCTAACACCGGGAGCACACTGGTAAAGGCACAGACTGCAAGGCATTGAGTAGGTTGCTCACCCCTCAGATCACTGCTGCTACTCAGCTGAACATCTGACTCTTTGCAATGGGCAAGTAGGACTAATGAAATTAGTGCCTAAAAGTCAAGGGAGATCTGTTACCATCTCCCTTTACTGCTGTAGTGTTGCCTGGCACAATTGCGGATCTGGCTTCATGATGGTAGAATGACTACTATACTCTTCCAGGTTCATTCCCTCCACACCATGGAGTACTTCGTCAGGCCTAAATAGCTCTCCTTTTTAGACTAATTGAGACAAAGGTGACATGTCATGGCTTTCCATTAAGTTATGCCATTTTAGTTTTTCAACAAAACTAATTTAGAATTTATATCTAGGTATTAAATATTTATAAAGGCAAAGCACATTGGGATATGACAAAAAGCAAAACATTGTTTCTTAACCCCCCTACCATATCCATAGGGTCTTGCGCTTTTCCTTTACAGACACCCTTCACTGTATGTGTGTGGGTGTGAACCATGAGCTACATCCCTAGTTCTTTTCTGTTTTGATTTTGAGACAGGGTCTTACCAAGTTACTAAGTTACCCAGGCTAGGTTCGAACTTGTGATCCTCCTGCCTCAGCCTTCCAAAGTGCTGGGATTACTGGCATGGAACCGTATTTTAACAGTATTTTTGGTACCAAGAATCAAACTTAGGACCTTGTGCTTACCAGGCAGGTGCTTGTGCTGCTGAGCTATTCCCCTGGCCTTTAGCAGTATTTTTGAAGAGTGTTCCTCAGCAATCTCTACAGTACTTCATACAACAATTATCCAGTTGATAAGCGTGTTTTTGTAGTGCTACATGCTGTAGTTCTTGCAGTGTTACAATACGTATTAGCTAATCAGAGTTCCTAAAGTCCTACAGGAAATAGACTTACTCGGTTTAGTCAATGGTATCCCAATTACATGATAGCCTTTGAGCTTTTAAAATCCAGCAGATTTGTTATTCCTCGGAGCATACTTGGGAAGTGATGTTTGTGCTATAGCAACTCCTCAGCTTAGTAAGTTTCCTTTTTAAAAGAATTGCCGTAATCTGAGTACAGCTGCATATTTTCCTTTCGACAACATAAACTAGAAAGAAATACAACCAGGTACTTGACTCCTTGCTTAGCTCAGAGGGTTCTGCTCTGTGTTATCTTTAACTGTCTTGATTTTCCCTCTGTGTCACCTTACATGTTCATAACTTTATACCTGCAGGCCCCCCGTCCTCTCACAGCCACCAGCTCTGTCCAGAAGCAGGCAGAGTGAGCATGGACGCTTTAGGTGCGCTGCTGTCAGTCACTGTTTCCTTCTCCATGAACTGAGTGGTGGGTTGGAGAAACATAGCACAAGCCTCTCCTGAGATGCAAATTCTTGGTTCTCCCTGAGAAATTCTGTATGAACAGGGAAGGCTGCCTGTGAGGCTGGTGACCCACCATTTAAAGGACCTCAGTAAACCAGACGTGGTGCTGTACATGTGTAATCCCAGCACGCTGGGCGGCTGAAGCAGGAGTATCACAAGTGCGAGCCCAACCTGGACTACTTAGCCAGAGCCTGTCTCAAAATTTGAAAACAGAGTTTGTGATGGAGCTCAGTGTAAAGGCCTTGGGTTCAATCCCCAGTCACACTCACACACACACACATACGCACACAGCCTTCCAGGTGCTTCCAACCCAGGAAGTTTAGAGCACTCGCGTGACAGAAATGGAACCCCAGGCCAGGCTAGAGGCAGAAGGCTCCAGCCTGCTCTCTTCAGCGGCCACACCTCCTTTTATAAATTTGTAGTCCACCTTCTTGCGTTTTATTTTATTTAAAACTGAACATGTGAGATTGTATGTGGCACTGCTCCTTGGTTTCAAGTGCTGATATTGCTCTGTCCTTCTCAACAGCGGCCACCACCTGCCAGTTCAGTTTCTCATTTGAACTCTGGAGAGCACGCACAGATCATTTCAGCTTCTGTTCTTCAAAAGTTGGCCTTTCTAGCCGGGCATGGAGGTGCACAGTTGTGATCCCAGAATTCAGGAGGCTGAGGTAGGAGGATTGCTGTGAGTTCAAGGCCAGCCTGGGCTATGTAGTGAAATTCTGTCTCAAAAAAAAAAAAAAAAAAAGTTGACCTTTCCTTTTCCCTAGCAGCTGGCAGACTCTTGTTTCTTAGAAGAAAACTACCATAATTGATTGGCACTCTGGAGTTGGAATCTCTGATTTTTCAATCCAGAGTGAGCGTTTTCCTCTCCAAAAGGAAGAGCTTTGTCCCTTCTGTCATTTCCTAGCTGTGTTTCTAAGTTGACTTACAACTTTGTATGTGCAAGCCTCCTGTTGTGTCCCTTTGCTTTGAAATAGGAATTTTTTTTTTTTTTTGTGGTACTAGGGATCGAACTCAGGACCCTGCGCTTGCTAGGCAAGCGCTTATTCCACTGAGCTATATCCCCAGCCCCTGAAATAGGAATTTGAAACCATGGGATGAGCAAGCCTCTTCCCTTTTGGGGTGTGGGGGTGAAACAAATGCAAACTCTTCTCACCTTTCATGGTCATCTCATTTAGGTGTGTGAAATATAGATTCCTTCTAAAGTATCTAGACGTACTAAATTTTAACTTTGAAAATATAAGATCCTATTCATATTCAGCACAACTTCTGACTCCTGTGGCTCCTTGTCTATTTCCAATTCCTTGTTTTCTGTAGCATATTTAAAATGGTTTGTATTTTTAAATCCTCACAATAAATTACAAAAGAAATTTTAAAACATGCGAAGATGAGTCTGTCTAGGTGAATCATCTGTTTTCATTAAGTCTGTCATGATTACAGGGTGCTCCAAAAAAGATGAAGTGCAGAGGAAGATAGCTTCAATTAACTGATATGAGGGCGTCACTTCCCCTGGCTCCCACCCTCCCCCAAAGATGAAGTAAAAAGCTCTTTAAAGAAGTGAGCATCCATGGTGGTGCATGTCTGTCATGCCGGCTACTCTGGAGACTGAGGCAGGAGGGTCACTAGTTAAACTCTACCTTAAACAAAGAGGTTCTTAAGTAATTTCACTTTGTGGCTTAGCTTCCAAGTTTTTAACTGTGCTCTAGTTTTTTATGATCCCTGAAGTATATCTTGGTTTAATTTAATATGATTAACGATGGCTTAATCATATTGGTGGCTATCCATTTATTCAATTTCTTTTTTACTACCTTCCCCAGCTTTCTTTTAGAGTTAGGCAATCTGTGCAGAGAAATCTTAACATTTGCACATAGTGGGTCTGAGAGAGCCTATGAAGATAATAATTGTTACACTGCGATGTTAACGTAAATGCAGCCCCCTGAGCTTCCATTTCAGGCCCTTGCCCCTTCCTTTTCTTTTGTTCCTCCATGGCACTGAGGACCAACCCGGGGTCTTGTGCATCCCGGGCAAGAGCTCCGCCCCCGACTACATCCCTAGTCCTGATCGGGATCTTGTCTTTACAAAAGAAAGACAGCATAAATTTTTGACTCCCTTGGAAAATGGTTTCCTTTTGAAACATCTGCTCAGCCATCTGTTTCTCTTTCAGGTTAGTTTACTGCTTCTGCCACAGTGTAGAAATCATCTTGGGTAAATGTGAAGTGAAAATTGTAAGGTTGTTGTCTAGCATATCATCACTGATGCAAAAGACTAGAAACCAACCAAGTATCTGCTCAGAGGAGCTGGAGAGGTGTGGTGTTCCACAGCAGCCTGCTGGAGGACCATTAAAAGGCTGAAGCATCTCTCTGGGTGCTGATGTGGGACAAGATATCAAGGTAGAGTTTAAGGGGAAAATGCCTGGTGCACAACACCACAGCTAAGCAAATTCTGAAGGGCTGCTCAGACCCAAAGTATGACAACCACAGCCTCTGGAAAAGACAGGGTATCAGTAGAGGTGAGGAACCCTTATGCTACTTCTTAAATTCTGTACCTTTTGTATGTTATTTACATTTTAAAATTACTTTTAAAATACTCTTGATTGGAAGAGTGCTGACACCTAACTGAAAACTGAAAAAACTACTTGTCTTGGTTACTTTTCTCTCGTTGCTGAGACAAAATACCCAATGACCAAAATGATGGAAGGAAAGGTTTATTTAGCTTGCAGCTTGTGGAGGTTTCAGTCCATATTTGGCTGGCTCAGAGGCAGAGTGGCACATGGCAGAGGGCAAATGTTCATGGCAGCAGAACACAGAAGAAAATCACAAGAGCAAAAGGGAGGAATGGCTGCAAGCAGCCTCTTTTTCTCCCTTACCTTGTAAACAGCCTACCCCCACCCAGGGGGCGTGTACTTCTCACACAGTCTCCATGCCCTCCTCTTCCACTGGCTCAGGATGTGTAAAAAGTAAGCACCCTGGCTTCCTGCTGAATCACTCAGCCAAACCTCTAGACTCTCCAAGTTGACACAATGTATCAACCATAACACCACTGTAATTAATTTTCAAGTATAAAGTTCATTTTTATTGTTTAAAAAGCATAACTGAAACAAAAGTTTGATATTAAAGTGAACACAGGCTGTATTGTTGAGTTCTGGTTGTAAGGTAATTTTCCCTTTAATACTTTGCTTTAAATAGATTTACTCTGAGAAACTACTCATAACTCAGATTTCATAGAAACTCTTTTTAAAGGAGTATATTCCTCTAAGCGTAACTTTTAAAATTTTGATTTTTTTTATTACATTGGCTTCTCCTAAAGCAGAACATTTAGCTACTATCATTATCAAAGTTGTTAACAATGTGACTTCCTAAAGTTAAAGCATTTATAGTTCAAATTGAACTTTTTATAAAAGATAAGTTTGTATTTTTTCCTCTTTTCATTTAAGTATTTTGGAAACTGAAATTCATATCATTAAAAATTTAGGAAAACATATTAGTTACTGCCCAACCCATGTCCACTACAGATGGTTCTGTTTAAACACCTAGCATTCTAAATTCTTTCCCACATTTTCAAGCATTCTTAAATAACTTATATTTTACCAAATGCAGATTTGCTTTCTGAAGTGAGCTGTATGCAACTCAAGTATAGGAAATAGCTCTTGCAAAGAAATGCTTGATATTTAGGATTTGGAACAATTGGTTGGCTAGGGAAACATTAATGAACATCACAGACTGACTTGCTTTCACAGGAACGAACTTAAGATTATTACTTTTCCTTTGTAAATGGAAAAAGAACCTCTAATTGTGCTATATTTATAGCACCCTTATGTCCTAGACTGTCTAGGCTAGTTCCCAGTTTCCTATTCTCCACCTCCTTCATAGAGCATGTATATCAAATTTTAGTTTAAAATCTTCATCTAATATCAGAAATGCAGTTCTTTGGCATTCTTTTATTTTACATAAAAGTTAAAGACATACCTTGAGACCTTAATGTTAAAAGAAATAAACGAGACATACAAGCTTAAATATAGCATGGTTTCTCTTATGTGAGAAACCTAAAATGTAAAGAACAGAATAAAAGAAAGAGATTTTTCTTAAAGGAGAAGGGGATCAAGAGATAGGGGTAGGGAGAGGAAAGAGATGAAAAGGGACTTAAAATGTGCTCATGCGTGCATCAACTCCACACAGGGAATGTACACATTGTGTACTATATATATGTAGTAATTTAAAACTGGGGAAACTCATTTCACATAGTTTATTTTGAAGAAGGAAGATAATGTGTTGCAAGACATCTTGAGATAGAAAGATTCTTGCTGTGGGATTTTCTCTTGTTTTCTTTTTTTGTGGGGGGATTTTCATTCTATAGTTTTGTCACAAAGACAGAAAGTAGTTGGTAGTTGACCAGGCATGAAAGAAGGGCAGGGATGGGGAATGACTGCTAAAGGTGTGGGTGTTCTGTCTGCACTGATGAAATGTCCTGAAGTTAATCGCATTGATATTTGTACAACTCTGAAAATACTAAAAAACATTTTAAGTGAGTGGATTATATGTGACTATATACCCATAGAGTTGCTGTTTTATTTTTTTAAAAAGTTGGGGGGGGTGTTTACGCGTTGGTTGAGATATTCTGTCTTATAATTTCTGTAGCAGTGGTTCTTAGCCAAGTGTGATTTTGCCATGAGGGGATGTTTGGCACTAAAACACACTTTTGGTCATCACAGCTGGAGAAGGGTACTGGCAGTATGCAGTGAGTAGAGGCCAAGGATCTTAGGACACATTTGGTGCTCAACAGAAAGTTGTCTCCTGTTCAGTCGTCTGCCTGTGTCACTCCAGGGATCACTTAACAGCCATGTGGTTTTTAAGCATGAAAGATCACAAATCATCCAATGGATAGATGTTCTTGCTATGGGCAAGACTGTTTCATAAGAGCGAATTTTTAAAATGTCTGCTGTTTTATCCCGTTTAACCTAAACCTAAGTTAAGGAGATAATTTAAACAAAATAATGTCCTTTTCAGTCATCCTAGTAAAATTCTTACTTTTTATTGTATCTTACTTGTTTACTAGTAGCTTTTTAAAGATCAGATTTATAGAGTATAAGATCTACTTGTGATTTTAAAAAATAAAATAAAGAGACATACTGGGCTTAATGGTGGATTCAGTCCCCCCTGAAGAAAAGGAGAGAAGAGGAGAGGGAGGGGCAGGGAGGAGAGTGTCACTAAATACCATAGGAAGCATTATTAAAACTGTTGTCCATTTCAGTAATTATAACCCACTCATGTTTAGGGCCGTGGTAAGATGACTGGTTAAGCTAATTTGCTTGGCTTCCATATGCAGCCATACTCCTTATGTAAGTATCTCTTCAAAATTTCCACACCAGATATAGGAGAAAAAAAGAAGCAACTTCACCATATACCATAGCATTTTGAATGTACAGCAGCTCAGATCCTCTAAATGCACACTCTGTGTCAGTGTGACCCAGCTGATCTTGTGTGTGTGATCTTACTTCATCCAAGTGCCATTAAATCTGTAGGATCGCACCTGTTCTGCCCTCACGCTCCTGGAACCGGTTGTTCTCTAGTTCTGAGGGTTAGGTTCCCGTCACTCGTACGCTGGGGGCCTCCTCTTCACCTCCCCTTACTACAGTAACTCCCTTCTCTGTGGTTAGTGTATCCTCCATTGCCTTCCTGAAAGCACTGTATTGGAAAATGTCTGTTCTACTTCCAAAACTGAAAAAGGTGGTTTCTTTAGGTATAGATTTCTATGTAGGAAATGTTTTTTTCTCACAACTTCGGAGGACATACTGTCCATTTTACATATGATCTTATTTGCATCTCTTGAACCCTTTACAATTTCTCTCTGATGTTCCAAAGGGTGTGTCCTTTCGTGGGTCTTTCTTTTCTGTGTACATTTTGCCCAATACTAAATGGGCCCTTTTGCTTTCGCACTTCATTTCCTGGAGTTCAGGGGAAGTTTCTTAAAATACTTCTTTGACAATTTCCTCTTTCTTTTTCCTCTTCCTGAGATGCCTATATATTTAGATGTTGACTTTTAAACTTTATCCTGTAGTTTCCTTATTTGAGGTACCCTGTAGTCCATTCTTTTGTACTTTACTTTCTGAGAAACTTCTTTAACACTTTCAACTTTACCTTAAATATTTTATTTTAGTGATATTTTTAATTCCAAAGAGACTTCCTGTTCTTGCCTCTTTTTGTTTTTTCAGCCATCTGTTCTATGTGATGGAGGTCTTGTCTTCTCTTCTCCCTGAGAATATTCTCTAGTTTTTCTGAAGTATTTTTCCTACAGTCTGACTTGATTCTTAGTTACCTGACTGCCTTCTTTGTATGTGTTGGTTTAGATTGTTTTTCAGGTTATAAGCTTTCCTTAAATGTTTAGTATTTATTAAGCACTTGGTGGTCTACGGCTTCTTATGATATATAAGATTCCAATATTTACTGGAAGGCTTCTGTTCCTGTGCAGCGGCTAATTAGTGGACTTCACGTTGAAGTAATCAGAGAAAACCAGTCAATTTTATTATTAAAAGTTTCCAGGTTTCTGGAAGTCTCTTCCTATGGGTTGCTTACTTTTCCAGAGAGGGATTTTCTTTTCCTCTCACGCATTTGTCTGCCCAGTCTTCTCGGAGGGAGGTGGAGGGAAGGGGCTGCGGGGCTGGTGGCTTAGTACCACAGGGTTCTCGCTTCTTCCCCACTGTTCTCTTCGCACAGCTCCTGTTTTCTTTCACAGTTCAGAGAGCCCCAGGAGCTCTTTGGAGCCTGCTTTTGTTTGTTATATTTATGTCTTCAGATTCCTCCATGTTAGTGTGTCAGTTCATCTCCTTTTATGCTGAGTAATTATGCTCAATAAATCTACCAGTTTGATCTGCTGATGGAAATTTGGATGTGTCTAGTTGAAGCTATTGTGAATAAAATTCTATGAACATTCTTGAACAAGTAAAGATACTTGTTTTAATTTCTCAGGGGAAAATAGAGGATTTCTTGGTTATAGAATAGTATTTGTTTAATTTTATAAGAGAGTTCACACAGCAGCACATCTCACCAATATTCACTATTGTCAGGCTTTTACGTATCATAGCAACTCTTACAGAGGTTTGAAGTTGCACCTCACTGAGGTTTCCTCTGCATTCCCCTGATGACTACTTGTGGTTCAGCTGTCTTCTTCTTAGAGATAACTCTTCAGGGCTGGGGATATAGCTCAGTGGAATAAGCGCTTGCCTAGCAAGCGCAGGGTCCTGAGTTTGATCCCCAGTACCGCAAAAAAAAAAAAAAAAGAGAGACAACTCTTCAACCTTATGCCCATTTTAATTGGGTGGTGGTTGTTTGTCTTTTGTTGATGTATAGGGATTTCTTATGAACTGACCCATTATTTATTTATTGTGAACTTCACTCTGATATGGTAGCCATTTCAGGTTTCTTACATTTACTGATGCTTGATATCTCATTTTCTGTGCCTTTATTTATCTTTTGAGCCTAGAGCAAAAGAGCACATCACACTGGGAGTGTGGTCTCTGAATGTTGTTCCCATCAAGTTTACCAGGCTCATGAGGAGAGAGGCAGAGTGTGGAAGCCAGCTTGGTGTGCCAGGTGTGCAGACAGTAAGGAAATGATAAGGGGTAGAATAGGGACCAAAACTAGTTAGGACTCACTCGAAGTGACTCCCAACTCCCAGATCTGGAACAATTTGAGTAACAAAATGAGACGCAGTAATGCTTATACTTACTTCAAAGGATAAAGTAATATTCCTGAGTCCATGCTGCTATAAATAATGTATAAATGGGGAGAAGGGAAAGTTCTTTATTTCAGCAGAATTCCAATCCATTCGTGTAGAATGAGTTGGCAGTGCCTGAAATAGAAAGTTACCATTTGGCAGACATCATGTCGATAATTATTTCAAGCAAGATCATTGCCTGCTATTAACATTTTGACAAAGTATATGATGAGGAACAGGGTATTTACACAGCTTTGTAGTGTTTATCCCATAGATATTACTAACTACTGAGGAAAAGATGTTGGCATTAAAGGAGGGAATCCAGCAGATGTACCAGACAACCAGAGTTAGTATCCCCAGTAACAGGCCAAGTTGGCCTCCTGTGCCTTCTGCTATGATGCCCTGTGTTGTAGTCAGGCTTTGGAAGGGAATAGATTCAATACAGGACGCATAATTTATAGGATTATTTTATGATATTCATGCAAAAAGCCAAATGCAGAGAAGTGTAAGAGATCTGTCTCTTAGATAGAGACCCAGTGAGACCCAAAGAACAAAGCTCAGGGCCTGGATCCCACAGCAGTGTCCTGCATGAGTCCAGCTGGAGGCCTAGAGCCCACAGCAATGTCTCATGCAAATTTTTACCAACAGTCTGCACTGGGTAGGCCCAAAGGTCAGTGGTGGAAGCTAGAAAGTCTGACCCAGTGGGGTGAAGGATCTGTGTCAGCAGGCTGAGAGATCTGCACTGGAGCCAGGAGATGATGCTCAAGGTCAGGACCAGAGCTCATCCAAAGAGAACTGCAGCCAACCTCAGCAACAGCGAGGACCTGAGCTCCTCTGACAATGAGAACAGCCAAATTTCTATCAGAAAAGCCAGCATGACAAGCTTCTCTAGGAGAATCAATAGTACCACCATCTTCCCCTCCAGTTCTCTTTCTATGCTGCTGTCAGCAATCCTCAGGTGGGTCTTCCACACCCAGAACCATTCTGATTCAGTTCAGCTGGACATTACAACTTGACCTTTAGTTAATCCACCACACTTGTGAAGAACACAAGCATCACTTTTATAATATTGTTGCAAAAAGTGTGCAAATTTAACCATGAGGAAATACTAGGCAAACTCAAATTGGGTGGTCTTATTTAACTCACTAGTACTATTCTTTAAAAATGTCAAGATATGAAAGATAAAAAAGACTGAGATAGGTGTGGTGGCACATGCCCGTAATCCCAGCACTCGGGAGACTGAAGCAGGAGGATAGCTGTGAGTTCGAGGCTGGCCTGGGCTACATAGTGAGACCCTGTCTCCAAAAAGAAATAAATAAAACAGGAAAGAAAAAGATATATTTTCCAGATTAAAATAAACTAAGACAGGACAACTAAGTGTAATGTGTGATTTTGAATCAGATCCTGCACTAAAGTTAGTGGGACAGTTGGTGACATTTGAGTAGTCTGCGGACATGAGTTAGTAGTATTCCTGGCGCTGATCATTATATTATGGCTATATAAGATATTAACATTTGAGGAGCTGGGTGAAAAGTACAGGCAAGTTCTTAGCAGTATTACAACTTTTTGTGACTCTGACATTATTTCAAAATGAACAGTGAAAATGAAAATGGTTTAATCAAAATATGTTTAAACAGTAATGGTGATGGCTATCTTTTGTAGGCAATACCTGAGTAAGTCTTACATTCTTTCCAGGCTGACAATCTGTCTTTTTTAATTGGCATATTTGGCTCATCATATGCAGTTAGATTTAGTTCTTTAAAAATATGCTTTCTTTCTGTATGTCCCATCTGTTTTTTCTTTTCTTCTTCCTGCCTCATTCCATTTTAATTCTTCTCTTAGCTTCTTGGGGCAAGAGAAGAATTAATTATTAATTAATCAGCATCATGATTAATTAATAGTTACGTCATCTAAATCATACCACTCCTTGTAAAATGTGTTACCAAAATGCAGGTCCATTTATGCTACTTGTGTCTTGTACGATGTTTGTATTACAACAAAGTGCATTTTAAACTACTAAGTAGGGGTATGTTTTTCCTGTAAGTAATAGTATGTCCTCTGAGAGGTTGAGAGTGTGTGTGTGTGTGTGTGTGTTTTGAAACAAGGCTCACTGTTTCATGCATGCTGGCCTTGAGCTCACTACAATCCTCCTGCCTCAGCCTCCCATAAACTAGGATTACAAGCCTGTGTCACTATACCCGGTGGGTTTTTATTCTTCGACACATTACCATTTTGGTGTTTTCACTCCTCCGCTGGCCTGACTCCTGTAGAATCTCTTGCAGTGCCGTCTGCCAGTGCGAGTTCTAAGCTCCCTTTCCGGCAGCCTCCTCGTTTTCCTCCCTAACCTAAGGGTCATCTTTTGCTCCGTACAGAATACAAGGCGCTTTCTCTCTTGAGGCACTAGCAGATGTCACTGTGTTGTCTCCTGGTGCCCGTGTACTTGATGAGTCACTAGCTACCGTATGACTTTCTCTCTGTGTGGAATGTGTCGTTTCTGAGATTTTGCTTCACCTCCAGCGTTCAACAGCATTGTGCTTACTCGTGTTGTCTTTATGTTTATGCTGCTTCATTCATGGAGCTTGGCGAATACCTGGGTTTCTGTTTTTCCAAATGTGGAAACATTTCACCTTCCTCTTCCCCCTGAATGTTTTTCTGTCTTATTTCTACACTACCACCCCTCCTTCTGGGGGCCCAGTTACACATATATGTGACTGCTCCAAATTTCCCACAAATTCTCTTTATTTTCCATTTTGGATCAATTCAGTTAACCTATCTGTGAGTTCATATAATTTTTCCCCAGATATCGTCAATCGTATGTGTTAAGCCTATCCACTGACTTTTATTTCAAGTGCTGTATTTTTCAGTCTAAAATATAGATTTGATTCATTTTTAGGGTTTTTGTTTCACTGCTGAGATATCCCATTTATTCATTCATTAAGACTTTATTTTTCTGTGTGTCTTTGAACACTCTTATAGTAGCTGCTTTAACTTCCCTGTCTGCTTATTCCAAGATCTGGCTCATTCTGTGGTTAGTTTCTAATAATTAAGTTTTCTCTTGATACTGGTTATGCTCTTCTATTTTTTATGGGCTTAGTGATTTCTTTCTATTGTATGCTCAATAGTGCATCTCATTCATAATGAAGACAGTGGATTTTGCTGTCTTTTCCCTGAGGAGCACTGATTTGTGTTCTAGCAGGTGAACTGGGCTGGACTCCCAGTGCTGTCTCCCCTAAGTGACATGGGCCTTCCTGTTGACGTGATCCCTCCTGGGGACGTGGTCTCTCCTGGCAGCTAGAACAGGAGTGGTGCCCGGTCCTCGGAGCCTTGCAGCTCTCATCTCTCCTGTGTGGTTCCAAGATAAACCAGGGATTCAGCAAGAGTTTGGACCGAGCTTTGGGATACATGTGTGGCATCTTCCTTTCTGGGGTTTTCTCTCTCCCTTCCCAGATATGCTGTTAACTCCACTTCTGCTCTTCTGACTCCTCGAACGAGCAGCACTGCATTTTTTTTCTCACGTCTCAAGCTTTGCGCCGTGCGGACTCTGGAGTACGGTGCCGCTAGAGAGGTTCCTGCCCTCTGGGCGGGCTTCCCTCCAGTTTCTGCTTGGTTTTGGTCGCTCTGTTGTGCTCTTAAATCGTTGTTCTTACATTTTGTCTGAATTACTACTGTTTACACAATGGTTCATTGAATCACGTTACTCTGGCATTACCAGAAGTTGTACAATCCTACTTTCCATTTTCTATTTTCCACTGATGGTGTGTAGTATTAAACAAACAAACAAAAAAACCTACATTTCTGTGAGTGATGGCAGTATCTCATCAAAATCTTCTGAAGGAATTGAGCCTAATCTTATTGTTTCTTTTTTATAGACAAGAGATGATTTCCTAGGTCAAGTGGACGTTCCTCTTTATCCATTACCGGTTGGTATAGTAGTCCATGATTTTGTTTCCTTGTCTTTTTAAAATTGAAAAATACTTACTTGTATGGTTAATGCAAAGATTTATAAAGTTTATACTGCTTTTTCTCTTCAGCATATTTTCTGAAGACCCAGGTCTGTTTTCCACATCAGTCTTCTCTGTAGCAGCTCTTTACCTGCAGCCTCGTAAGGTACAGAGAGCTGCAGAGCGTGCTAGTCTTGTGAGAGTAGAGTAGAGCAGGAGTAAAGCGATGGAGGACAGCACTCAGATTTAGGAAACATTTCCAAACAGCACATGACTAGACAAGTATCCCCCTGGGGTTTGACTAACAAAGGCAGAAGGTAAATAATACAAATAGAACTTGGAAGATAAAGGTGGTGTCTAAAGTAGAAAAGGGAAGAGGAAAAGCCAGTTTATTTTGAAATGCAAG
>PVLD010011283.1:2500-66112 GCA_004027595.1 Dinomys branickii
AAAATGAGCAATCCATACAGCCACCTTACCAAAGAAGATATATAGATAGCAAATAAATATATGAAAGGATGCTCAAAGTCATGTTATTAGGGAATCAAATAGTAAAACATTGAGCTATCTCTGTACAGTATGACTCCAGGAAAGCCCAAAATCCTCAATACTGAAAATTTCAAATACTGGTGGGGGTGGGGAGCACCAGGAACTTCCATGCGCTATTGATGTGGTCGCAAATCAGCAGTACCGCACTGGCAAGCACCTGGACAGTTTCTAATAAATCTAAACACACTTTTACTGTACAGTCTGGCAATCATGTTCGTATTTACTTATCAGCACAAACCTGAAACCTATGTCCACACAAGAACCTGTACATATGTGTAGCTTGATTCACAGTTCCCTAAAATTGGACATAATTAAGTAGTTTTTCAGTAGGAAAATGGTGAAACAAACCATGGCACATCCACACAATGGAAAATTATTCAGTAACTTTTGAAAAGTGTCATCTGACACGAGAAAACATTTAAAAAAGAATTTTGGAAAGTGTTTGGCCAGTAAAAGAGATCAGCCTAAAAATGTGAGGTACTTCCTAATTCCAACTACGTGCCATTGTAGAAAAGCAGAAACTACAAATACAGGCAGTAAGACATGTGACAGTTCTTAGGCCTTGGGCTGGGGGAATGTGGAGCACAAAGAGCTTTTAGAGCAGTCAGAGTATTCTGAGTGGCATACTAATGACACATTCATGACACAATGAGATTAAAATCCAAAAACTGTAGGATGCAAAGAGTGAGCCCTACTTAAACTGTGAACTTTAGTTAATAATAATGTGCATCATAAACGGCGCTGGGAAAATTGGATACTTACACATAGATGATTGAATACAGACCCATACATATCACCACGTACTAAACTAAAATCAAATGAATCAAAGCACTAAGTATCAAAACAGTAATATTTATCTGCCAGAAGATAAAATTGGTAAAACTCATGAAGACACAGGCAGAGGCAAGGACTCTTTTGGACAGAACTCCACCTGTCCAAGAGATAATATCAACAATCGACAAATGGGATCGCAGCAAATTTAAAAGCTTCTGCGCAGAAAGGAAACAACTCACAGAATGAAAAGAAAGCCTGCAGAATGGGGAAAAAATTGCCAGCTATGAGGATTAATATCTAGAATCTAGAAAGAGCTAAAATATAGAACCCAAAAGTAAAAGACACCCCACCGAGACGAATAGACATTTCTTGGAAGAAGTACAAATAGCTAATAAATACATGAAAAAAAAATGTTCAACATTGCCGACCATTTCAGAAATGCAAACTAAAACACTGAGATTCCACTTACCTCCAGAGTAAATGGCTGTCATCAAGAAATCAGATAATAACAAATGCTGGCAAGGCTGGGTATAGGAGCCCTTCTGCATTGTGTAAATGTGGACCGGGAATGTAAGCTGGTGAAACCACTATGGAAATCAGTATGATCAGATAAGATCAGGCATGTTGAGGGTGGTGTGGGGATTCTTCAAAAAATGAAAACTACAAAATCCATCTGATCCAGCTATTCCCCTTCTAAGTATCTTCCAAAAGAGTTAAAAGCACCATGTTACAGTAATACATGCAAACCCACATTGATAGTAGCACAATTCATAATAACTAAATCTTGGAAGCAGCCTATATGCCCATCAAGAGATGAATGGACAAAGAAAATGTAGTATTCATACACAATGGGCTACTACTATGCCATAAAGAAAGATAAACTTGAATCATTTGCGACCATAACATTAAGTGAAAGAAATCACATGGTTTCTCTTATATGAGAAACCCAAATATAAATTTAAAAAAATAAAAGGTAGGTAATAAAAGTAGGGAAATAATGTTTTTTTCAAAGGGGAAGAGTGTCAAAATATAGAGGGAATGGAGAAGTGATAAAAAAATTCAGATGTGTTATGTACATCTAACCAACTTCTCACAATGAATGTAATCATTATGTAATGCAATCAAGTACTAATAAAAAACGAAAACTGAAACATGTTTTATATCATCAATGTTAACAAATGCACCACACCAATAAAAGACATAAGTAGCAAAGAAACAAGAAGCAAGTCTCAACAATAAGTAGGAAAAATATTTGTTATGTACTTTATGAACAAACAAGCTGTACAGTAACAAAGACAGCCCATTACAGCAGCAATATTTGTTTATCTTTAATAACAGCCTTTTAAAAAGTATTGGAGATAGAAAGAGCATATTAACACAGAGGACCCAGAATACTATTACACTGTTCATCGTGTATCTGGAGATCAGACACACAGAATGAAATTTCAAACTAATATTGCTTTTGTGATTTATTGAGTTATTATTCTTAACCCCAAACCTTACCCAAAGGGTATGATTTCTTTCACAACGTTATTAAAATGGCTTTATCCTTGTTTTCCATCAGTGCATATTTTGTCTGGGATGCGGGATTTTTTTCTTGATACCTATAACCATTTTAACCTTGTAAATCAAAGTTTTATTCTAAAATCCAGAGAGTTATGAACGCTGACAGCAACACGCTAGTCCTCTAAGAGAGAGCAGCTTATGCAGGAAGGCATGGTCAAATGTGCACCACTCTGTACTCACTCAAGGATGGCAGAGCAGACAGAAGTCATGAAGGCCCTAGGTCACACAGCATGGCTTTCTTCTGCTGCTTACCTAAGACGGGAGAAGCTGTTTCCAAGCTTATAGGCTGAGAAACAAGCGCTGTGGACAGCAGGGAGTGCACCCCGACTCTCTCTTCTAGCTTAGTGTGCAGCGCCATCTAGTGGACATTTGTCGTTCCCAGTTTCTCATACAATTAGTTAAATGCCTTCTGGAAAGCCATTTACTGCCTCGTGCATAAAATGAGGATAATAGTGACTGCTCCGCCTGTCTGGTTAGCTACTGGGGTTAAAAATGTGAAGTAGCGCAAAGCCTCGGAGAGTCTTTATTGTTCACAGCTGTACTTGAGAGATACAAGTTAATTTTTGCCCTAAGAAAAAGCAGAATTCTCAAGGCCCTGTAAATGAATGTAAATTTGGCTGAAAGCTATTGGTTTTCGCTCCTTCTAAGATCGCGGCACATATAAAGCTAATTAGCGGATCTGAAAGTTTATTAAGTGACTGTTAGAGCCCAATAACCTTTATTGCATGCAGCCCGCACAAGCCAATTATGAGGGAAAATGATGGGCACCGTTCCGATACGGTCATGGGTAAGTCTCAGAGGAGGCCACAGGAGAGACCCCGTTCTCGCAGAAAAAGCCAGACGCTGCCTTCTGCAGGCTGGGCCGCGAGGTCACATCTGGGATCCTGTGAGGATTGATGTGCCCTGCCCAGGGCCCTCTAATTGCTTTTCTCTTCCCTCTGGGCCTCCTTTGCTTCCTGCTCTCTCATTCATATTCAAGGCTGTGACCGGAAGCCTTGAAGAGATATGCAAAGTGTTTCTTAAATTTAGACAATTGAAATATAAATGTTCCTCGCATGCACTGTTAATTATTTCATAGCTTTCCCCAAGCACCCTTTGCATATATAGCAACTTAAATGGTGGCTATAAATGTGGAGAGACGATTTCCCTAGGTTTCCTGTCTCTGCTTCTCAGTTCTCCCTTGCACCTATACCTTGTCCCCCTCTCAAGTACCACATTTCAAAAGAGAAACCTCCCTCCAAGACACACTTTGACTTTTCTTTCTTTTTTTTTTTTTTTAAACTGGGATTAGAAAGAACATGAAGACCTTCCGGTGGAGTCCTGGAGACGCACCATCCCTGAGGCCCAAGTGAAACGGACTCAACACTGCAGTTCCCACCTGTAAAATGGAACAAAGACGGGCTGTGTCTCTGCCACCCATCTAAGCTGGAAAATCACTGTTACCTGTTGTTCTGCTCACCTGCAGAAGCCTCTTGTTCATACATTAAAGCTGCCAGGGATCAGTCACCGCGTGTGCCCAGCTACCACCTTTAACATGTCTGCCAGACAGGCGAGCTCCGGGAGGGTGGATCTGGCCCACACACCATGACGGCAATTCAGACAGACTTGGGCCTATTATAACCTCATTATAAAGACTAAAACTCACCCACTGGCATCATGTCGGATATGACTGAGGAGGAACAGGAGGATGTGGCTAACATTTGCTGAGAAAGGAGGCGGGAGGACATGTGCACAGAACCATTCCCAAGCACCTGCCTGTAGACCTCTCAAGAGCCTGAGACACGAGGCCAGCAGAGGAAACATGAAATGAGACTGTGGCCTTTAAGTGCTCACTATGGGTCTGTGCCCTGTGCTCCATCCCACCCTATGATGTACAGTGGGGCTCTTTGCTCTCTTTGTCCTACTTTTACTTGGCTCAAACTTGCTCTGCAGAACCTCCTTTTTTCCTACCTTTAATAAATGTGAAACTTTGTCACCATTTGTACTTGTTTCTTTCAACACTTTGTTCAGGACAGAAAGGAGACTCCAGTACTGTGCAGACCAGTAAAATGTCTACACCAAGATGAAGGAAAAAAAGAGGCGACACCCTGGTTCCTGGAAATCTCCGTCTCCTATGGAAAGTTCTGATGACACACATACCACACCCCCACAACCCAGTCCTCATTAAAACCCAGACCACAGATACATGCTTGGGGTGGGAGCAGGGCATGAGTTTGGAGCCTGAGCATCCCTTCCCCATTCACTGGCCAATGAATAACACTTTCTGCCTGTTTCTAAACCTTTGGTTATTTGAGAACCACACTGAGTGGAAAAAGAGCCTATAGATTTGTTAGTATCTCTGCTCTCAAGATATAATAATATCCACCAGGAGGCTACTGTCCTTTAGGCACTGTTTGTCCTGCAATAGCTCCATGAGGAAGCCAGTGAGTTCCTCAGATCCAGAGTTCCCCCACTGCACCCTGCAGAATTCTGGATTGACCCAATTTGAATGAACAGCCTCCACTGCTGTTGACACCCAGTAAGTGCTCAGTGTCAAGCATTTTTAATATCGGGAAAAGGGCATCTTAAAAAAACATAAAGTCAAGTTACATGGGAAAATGATTTCAGTTCAGTAAAGTTCAACAATCTTTCAAAAAAAAGTTGTGCAGGGTGCTATAGAGGAGCTCTGAACTCCAGATGTTGTGCTGATCTCTATCATGGAGCTTTTGCAAAACACACAGGGCCACCTTGGCAGTGGGCCCTTGGTGGACAGCACTACATCCGTAAAGAGTCGGTAACATTTTTATCAAATGGTGAATAAATGTATAAAGATGGGTACAAAAGAAAAGGTGTGAGTCACTTGTGGAAGACAGAGCTCTACTGCTCTTTCTTGTTTGAGTGTATCGAGGAGACAGGCAGTGACCCCATTTGTTCTTAACGATCTCCTGGTGGAGGTTTGTGCAGCCAAAGGTTTCTCCCTCCACAGCCAGAAATGTACTTGTTTCCTGCCCAGTTTACTAAGGATAATGACTTCCGCTGCCCCAAAGTTTGGGCAAATTTTCTAGTCTTCTAAAAATGTTAGCATTTCCTAAATTTGAGATTTCTTTTTCAACTGTGACACAAACTCCTAGGGGTGCAGCATTAAGCAAAGCTACTCCACATCTCAGCTCAAAGCCAAGAGGAAGTGACATAAATATGAAGCTCATGCTGCTTGCTGGGTATGAGCACAAAGCCCCTGCATCTCTGATTCAAGAAACTGACATCTTCTGCCAATTCCCAGGGACCTCTGATCACCCAGTTCATGAGCTCGCAAGTAAGGCAAGGCCCTCAGGCCCTTCATGGTGAGACAGGAGATTAGGGAATGGCGAAACTGGCTGGGGAAGTAGGTGTGATCTGTTAGTTACAAAACCCTGGAACACATGTGCAGAACAGCTCCCAAAGCTTTGTACATGGAGTTCCTTCGAGAACTTCAGCAGCTTTTCCACAATGGCATAGACCTGATGTCAGCCTGAGGAGATAGTGGTCCAAAATGGACAGTCTGCACTGAGTGTTTGCCACTTCATTCTCTCTTCGGTAGTGGCCCACCCCACGCTGTAGGGTCCACTTCTCTTCCTGCTTTTACTTAGCCCAAACTTGCTCTGCAGAACCTTTTGCATTTCCTGCCTTTAGTAAAACTTTGCTACTGTTTGCACTGGTCTTGATCAATTCTTTACTAAGGACAGAAAGAACCAGAAACCACGTCCAGAAGGAGACTCCAGCACCCCAAACCTCAATAACAATAGTTCTTGTACTATTGTTTAGGCGTATTTTGTAGTTTTTCAGGTAGACCTCTACATGGACATCATAGGCAGTCAAGCCTGAAAACTAAATAAAACAAAGTTTTATTCAGCTTTGAAAAACTTTTTTATTCAGCTTTTGAAACTTTATAAAAACTTTTTCTTCAGCTTTTGAAAAACTTTTATTCAGCAAAGAAAGACTTATTTGGAAAATTCAAACTTGACTGAATCAACTTGTTACTTGGTAGTAAAAAATTCATTGCTCATTTGCATTAGATCAGTTTCATTTTATCAACTCCAGGTCAAATTATGTGTAAACACATATATGTATGTCCTGAACTATCTTCTTATTTGTCCCCAAAATGGGGAAAGCAAATGCAAAGTTATGAAGTGTTAATGATCAAAAATATTACATTTGGATCATGCCCTGTGAGCTGTGGACATTATGTGCACATTTTCAGCTTTCAGGATTCTTCAGGTTTTTTCCATTTTGCAGTGGTGAAACAAAAGATCAGAGATGTTAACTATCTTGCAAAGATCACACAGTGAACAAGTTACAGAGTTCGATGAAGAACTGAATTCTACCTGACTTTAAGTCAGTTCAATTTCACCATGTCACTGTTCAAGATGAGGCAGAGCAGAAAGCCTTTCTCAAGAGAATGGGTAAGCTTCTCAAACCAAAAACTCTCCCTTTTCTAATGTCTAAAATCTCATGACTGGAGAAGAGAGAGGCTGCAGTGTGTGTATCCTGAGGTGGGGAGAAGCATTTCTAATGAGATAAACCTTCATATCTTGAAGCTGAATCTCACAGTGGCTTTAAAGCCTTTTCTACCCTGAACATCAGCTCAGTATAAAACATATGTAATAAAACTTTTCCTTCCTACTAGTTGAGATGTTTGTGATTGAGAAAGAAAAATCAGGGTGTAGCTCAATGATCAAATGCCTAGGATGTGTGGAGCCCTGAGTTCAACCCCCAGTATGTCACAAAAGAAAAAAAAATTCAGAATGTGATAATACATGTGAATGCACTTTATCAAGTTTGCTTTTGTTGCAAGGATTCTTACAGAACTCTACCTTTTTAATCTCAGATGCTTTAGATCTTCAGGAATGTGTTCTAAATATAATAAAAAAGAAACCAGGCATAGTGTACACACTCGTAATTTCAGCACTCTGGGGGGCTAACACATGAGAAACTCAAGTTCCGGCCTAGCCTGATCAACCCATAGCAATGTGGCCAGACAGGTAGGAATAATAGAGGGGAAGAGCGATGTCCCTGAACAGCCTATCAGAGTGAAGTTTTCCACCCCAGAAACAAAGAATTTTCCTCTTTACATATGCAAGATGTGGAGTACCCTATAGGCAGACAGCATGGGAAAATTAAGGAGACCCAAATAAAGAAAATTTCTCTCTTCATTCATACATTTGCAAAAAGAGAGTTGGGACACCCTAAGACTGGAAAGTCTGAGAAAATAAAAAGAAAGGAGGTAAAGAAGCCTGTTGATTTTTGCTCTTGGGCAACCCAGCCCTCTCTTTGGGCCATCTTTCCTATTCTATGAGAAAACCTATGTTCTCTACACTAACCACTTGCATGTGATCTCTCATAGTTCAAGCAGACCAAGCCAAGTGAAATCATCTCAGGAAACCAAAAACCAGGAAAATTGAGATTGCAATGAGATCCTATCTCAAAATATAAAAGAAAAGGGATAGGGATGGACCTCAAAGTGAAGGTCCTGGGCTAAATCCCCAGGACCAAACCAAAGAAGAGAAGTTGCACCTGAAATGGTTATTGGACAGCTAGCCCAGAGTGCACCTTAGGTGCATAGACACAAAAGGGAACGACATGAGCCTCCAGTTTCTCTACTTTGACTCCATGCAGCATTGACCTTACAAGGTCACAGACCCCAAGTGCTAGGAGACCCTTAGAACCGGCAGTGAGCCAAATCTGCCAAGCTTTACATCTTAGCTTTAAATATTAATTTATTTTCCAAATAGAAGCTGGAATAGTAAACCAGCTAACAGCATCCATCTGATAAAAGATATGCAACTATATTTGTAAATATACAATGTCATCTGTAACACTGACAGGTCAGATAAAGGTACCCAGTCTCACTTAAAATTCTAGATTCCAAATATAGCTGTAAATATAGAGACTGCCCCTCTCCTCACTGCATATAGACACCCACCCCCCCACACACAATCTATTTTATTTGCAGCTCCACAGATGGCTACAAGTTGCATATATTTTTCATAAGCTCCCCAACCAACCTACCTTCACATACAAACCAGACTCGAATACTGTGGAAGCTCCAGTGCTAAGACTAGAATTTTAAAAACCAATAGGTTACCAGAATTGTCAAAAGTACTCTGGAAATCCAATTACAGCACATATCATCTTAAGGTATGTTAAATAAAAATAATTTTAAAAGTCCATCTAAATAAACCTGGTCTAACATTTGTTGAGCAAAAGGCCTCCCTCCCTGGAAGCAAGAACCATGGCTACCTCCTGCTCTCTGAACACAGGCTTGATCAATTATTCCTTTTGTAGCCTTGATAAATAATTGGGGTGTAGGGCCCTGAAAGGCAGTGGGCAGGCCCTGTGGAGAAAGAGCAGGGCAGTTGCCTAAAGTCAGTCCTTGGAAGAGCTGACAAGTGACCAGCTAGGCAGCTCTCACTGGTCCAATTCACCCCGGAGCTGGATCTCTGAACTGTGGGATGACGGATGGCTCAGCATCGACGTTCCGAAGGGAGGGAGCACTCCTGATTTGCAGTTCTTTGTTCTTGTGTGTCTGTGAGCACTGACCTCCTACTCCCTCTCCCTCCTTTCTTTCTCTCCTTCTCCCCAGGCTCCTCTTCTTCATAACATTTCCCAGCGCCCAAAGAAAATCAGAATAAAAAGAAAGAATAATCAGGGTCAAAAGACCAGAGGGCCTGTCTCTGAGCTGTCCTGTGTGGCTGATGTGACAAGACATCAATGGAATCGATGCTGCTAAATTACAATGTGAACCACATCCCATGTTTTACATGGACGCACAGCCAGAGGGATCTGAAAAAGCATGTAAAGCTGAGCTGGTCAGAAAGCTCCTGGCCCTGGCAACACAGAGGCTGAGAGAGCTGATGAGCACACAGGCCTACAAGTGAGTGGGAGAAACAGTTAAAGCAAGTGAAGGTAGGATACAGTGTGTGTGGGCTCTAGTGGGTGGGCCTTCTTCCTGAGTGCAAAGAATGAGCCAATTGTATACAACTTGCAAAAGGCAGGACCCTTAAAAACTGGTAGGGTTTTTATGGAATGGGCAAATAGACTCATCTCGGTGGCATCATAAGCCCATGAATGTTCAGTGCTCAGTGCATATTCGTGCAGTGAACACTCACTGCCAGCAGTGATCTGTGTTGGGCACAGTATGTGGTGCCTGTCAGGGACCAAAGAAAACAGAACTCAGTAGCAACACAATGCTCAAAGTAGACAATAACCTAACTGTTCACAGATAGACATCAATGGCCTAGGAGGCAGCGATTTGGCATATTAATTCCTACTGAGCTTCAAGGTCCTTTTGAAATCTCAGCCAAAATCATTTACACACTGTTTGAAGCATAACCTAGGATTTTAGGAGTTTACTATTTGTAAAGGATTAATTGCTGTCTAAATTTATCATGGCTGTATGTCTCATCAACTGTTCACTTCATTCTGTCCAAATACATAGCTTTCATAGTTCACTGTCCAGCTATTTAACATGTCCTCTTCATGAAGTCTCACTCTCAGAAATTTTCAGTACAACTGTTTTAAATTTTCATCTTTCTATCAACTTAGTAAACCTAAAATTCTTATGTCTCCCAGCCCTAGTCCCAAGCTACCTGTTCAGGGCCTACCTTTCTGCATCTTCTCTGTCACCATTTTTCTGTCTCTGAGCCACAGAACTAGAAGGATGAACCTAGGGAACCACCTTCCTGGTGCTGTAACTATGGTAAGAGCTGATACTTATGTCCCAGTCACTGTGCACCAAGATCTGCTGTAAGTGCTCTGCACATGTCACATCATTCAACTACACACAACCCTGGGAGGGAGAAACTACTGTCTTCATTTCATGTGTCTACATGGTTCCTGGAGTGGTCAGCTAGAGAAACTATAGTTTAACAGAAGGGGAGAGTTCACGTGTATTTATTCAAAATTAAGTAGAAGCAGAGATTCTGAGCCCAGCTTGTGTTTCTTACTCAGCTTCCCCCAAGGTCTAGCTTCTCCTATGCATGGCCCAGCTTCTCCTGTGGTTCAACCCTGTAAATAAGTGCAAAAGAGGCTCCAAGTAAAAGCTCTATGGGCTTTTATTCTCTGGAGTGGTGTGCAGTAGACTGGTGTCTATCTCCAGTCTGGAAAATCCAGAGGAAGAGAGAAGGCTGGTCTGTGGCTGCAGAGAAAGAGGAAAGGATTTTCACTGCTTTGTTGGAGGCAAAAACGCAAGAGATTTTCACGGACCAGTCATCACAGAGAGCAACCAAGTGTCCTGTTCAATTTCATGCAAGAAGCTAGGCATGGTAGCACACACCTGTAATCCCAACACTTGGAAGCTGAGGCCAGAGAATCACTGAGGTCAAGGTCAGCCTGCGATCAGTGGACCACACAGTGAGTTTGGGACAGCCTGGATTTCATAGCAAGAATCTGTCTCAAAAGCAAAAAAAAAAAAAAAAAAGAGAGAGAGAGACACACACACACACACACAGAAAATCCAATGAGAGACAGCTTTGAGGACAGTGATGGGTTCCAGCTGAAAGACTCTCATTGCCAAGAAGTCTTGAGAGCAAGGTAATAAAATGGAAGAAGTCACTGGTGGTAAAGTCCTAATGGAGCCTCTGAACAGCCCAGTGGAGCTGCCACAAGAGAGAGTCAAATATCTACTAGATGCCAGTGTCTCAAGTCTCTCCCCACACAGTGCCCACTCAAGTAATGACTTTTCAGGCACCTGATCTCTCCTCCTTCCCTAGTTCTTTACCACTAGAGGGCAGAAAATCTACCTTAGCGAGATCCAATAGGAAAGGTGTAAGGGAGACTTGGGTGATGAGCCCTCCTTCCCCTCCCTTGCCTAGCTGTGGGTTTCTGCCTACATGAGGTGCAGCTGGGAGGGGGGCACCTGCCCCGTTAATCTAAAACTGTGTTTTTGTGCTTAAAGGACCTGTAGGAAATTTTATTACTTAAGCATGAAAGCCCAAGGGTTTGTCAAATTTGCATCCAAGGGTAGCATAGGAATTAATCGTAAAGCCAGTACAAAAGGACTGAGGAGAAAACGGAGTTGCTGTCAGGCTTACACCCAGGAGTTCAGCACGCTGGACAGCATCACGCAGAGCATGCATGGACCGGTCTCAGCTCAAACAGGAAAGCAAGCGGCCGCGGGGCTGGGGCTAGACCTGTTCTCTAGTTCCATATTCTTCTTTTTCATGGTCGAGAAGCAAAGTAGAGGGCCAGACTTGTTTCCACTTGCAAGCACCTAAGACACAGTCAGGCGAACTTAACTTTGAGAACTAAGGAGAGCATGAAGAATTAATTCTATTTTTCTGCAGAAACACTAATCAGGAGGTTACAGAGTGTGATCATTGCTTAGAGAAGGGATTAAATCAGCTCAGCATTGAGTCAAAACCTTAATTCTGAGAACGCACACTAATACGATTTGATACGTATTTCTCAGCTAGGAATTTGTGCTCATCTTCTGTGTTGAGTCAAATTTCTAATCCTCTCCCAGGAGGTAACTGAATGTGAGCCAGGGGTAGAGTGGTGCGAGTGATAAACATGTAAAATTAACAGACACACATATAGGTGCTAATACGGTAAATGCCATGAGGTTAAAAAAGAGATAAAGGGTAGGGTTCAGAGCAATAATAATAAAGGAAAGTTTTCATGACAGGTTTTGGCAGAAAAGTTGCCTCTGAGAGTGCTATGCCAACAGGAACACTGAAATGATACCCAGAATTTATTTACATCAACAGGAACTGAGTGGGATCATACCCACAATACTAGACCCTGATCTCTCGTGGTCTAGAGCTTATGTGGATAAGCAAGCAGGAAGTACAGAGGCAGAATGGCTTGTCAGTTGGGGATTGGTTGATGCATATTGACCAGTTATGCATCACAGTGACAAGTTGTTTCTAAGAAACAAAAATAACAAGGGCTAAACCAGAACTATTACCTGGGAAAATAAGAAACAGAAATATGCTGGCTTGGGGGAGGCATTTCCTGTTACATGTGGAGACCGCACAGGGATGTGACATGCACTTTAGCGGCAGAAAAAAATGGGGGGTTAGTGTGGATGTGATAATTGAGGGGGAAGAATCAAATCGAAGATAATAATTCCTGATATGAGAAATGCCAGGTGGTGGTGCTGTGTCAGTGCTCGTTAGAGAAACATATTTGGTACTATTGGCTTACAATGGTGGTCTGCAACGTCAGGAATAGAAAAATGTAAAAGGGCTGTCCGCACGCTGGAGGTAGGAAGGGTCCTGTCAAAGGTTGAAGGTGGAGCTCACTGCAAAGTCTCACGAGAGTCCGTACCAGGAAGCTAACGGGTCTGCACTGCGGGGCTGCAGGGTGTGTGTTGGAAACCAGTGGGTGGACATCCAAGGTGAAGGTGAGGACTGGAGCTCCTCCAAAGAAACGGAAGTGAATCCTCCTCCCTCTCTCCCTTTTATCCCATGGAGGCTGCAAGCCTTTGATTGGTGCCCCTCACTCCCGGCGTGGAGCTCCCCTCCTCAGTAAATCAGTCACATTCAGATCTATGCCAAGCCAGTCAGTTGGGTGTTTCTTACATAAGTTGACTCAAGTGTTAACTATTATGAATGCCATTTACCATGATGGGAAAGCTGGGGAGAGGCAGACCCAGTGGTGGGACACAAGGAGTTCCACTGGGTTATGTTAGCTTGGAGATTCCTGAGGGTGCTGATGAGGAACATGAACACTCGGTTAGGAGGCAGGAGTTCAAAGGGGAGTCTTGAGATAGAGATATAATTGGAAAAGTTGCACAGTGGTATTCAATAGAAAAGAGATGAATCTACCAGAGATGAATCTACTGTATATCCAGAGTAAGTGTAGAAAAGGAAGCAAAGGTCAGGTGGAAGAGGAAGAGGCTGAGAAAGAGCTGCTGAAGAGGTAGGAGGAAAACCAGAAGACTATGCCAAGGAGCCCAAGATGAAATACACCAGAAAAGACAAGTGAACAAATTCTCTTGAATGCCTCTGAGAATTTCATTAAGAATAAGACAGAAAAGAGATCTCCCCACACTAGGAAAATTCTGTCCCCAGAATTCACTACCAAAAGAGAGCTATCACTTTGTGGTCAGTCTTCCCACGAGCTGCTACCCTGTTAGGTGCTGCTATGAATGTAGTTTGTGCATGTGACTAACATTGCCAGTCGACTTTAGGCAAAGAAGTTTGACTTAGTTAACTGGATAGGCCTAATTCAATCACATCTTTTTAACAGCAGAGCTGAGGTTCCCAGAAGAAGAAATTTACCTGTGGGCAACAGCTTCCACCCAAGATTCCTAGCCTGCACTTCTTAATGGCCCAATTTATACATTTTGGACTTGGCTCAGCAGTCTCACAGTATAGTATAGGCCAATTCCCCAGAATAACTCAAATACTGGTTTTCTACAAGTTTTGTTCCTCTGGTTATACCATATTGATTCAAACAGAATTTCTATTTTTCTTTTTCTTGTTATTAAAATCAGTGCTGAGCCTTTACTCATTTAAGAAAATGAGAAAGTTAAGAGACTCTGTTCTTGACCCAATGACTTTTAGAACAAGATGGAAAGTGGTAGCCATTCTCCTACCCCTTCATTTCAAAGAGGAAGAAATCGAATCCCCAAAGGGAAAGCTCAGAGCTACACACAGCGGGGAGGCCGACCCACTCCAGAGGCTACTCACAGACTTCCAGGCTGGCACTGGGCCACCTTCCCTTTCCTGGGGTGGTGTTAGGCTGCATGGGGAACTGTAATAATGTCACCAACCACAGAACACGTAGAAAGTGCTCAGTGGATCTCATTAATGTGACATGGATGGCATCCACCTTTGGAAATAATCTCATCTGCCGCTGTAGCCTCACCTCAGAATGTCACATCTAACTCCCCTGAGATGCAGGCTTGTAGTAAGAAGAAATTTTTCTTTCTTTTCCAATTTGGCTCCTCTAAAACCAATAGACAGTCCTCTGAGGATTGATGAATTTCAAGTTTCCTAAACAACAATCACCTTTTATCATTTCCTCAGCCTTCACCGTCCATCTCTTGCTTTCTAACCCAGCACATTACATTCACTTGAACTCTTCGTATGTAGGGTGTTAAGTATGTGTTTGAAGTTGTCTTACATTGCTTTTTTAACAAAGCAAATATTGGATAGATGATGTGTCCTGATGTGAATTGCTAATGGATTGTTTTATTTTTTCAACAATTCAAATCTATACATCCTATTATTTTGTTGTAAAACTTCCTAGGCTTTTGAAAGGTTGGCATTGCCTACAATGGCAGGCCATGAGATCTTTGGGGGTTGGAGACTTCGAATAATCTATCAGGATGCTAAGTACATTATAAGATAGTTGAAGGAAAACCTGATTTACATTGTGCCTACTTTTGTTCATGATTACTGCTTCCACTCCACAAACAGCCTTTAGGGAAGAAAACGGGAAAGTTTACTCCATGCTTACTGAAGGTCACCCATGTGTGTTCAGGAAGTGATGTGAGAGGGGAACATGTGGCAGAACTTGGACCCCACAAATGTCATACCACACCACACGATCACAGTCGTGTCTCTGCAAGGCACAGTGAAAGGGACAAAACTGTCAGAATGAGCTGAGAGAATTAGTGCCCAAGGACTATTTTTAAGGGTACAAGTCCAGGAGATGAATAGGTAGTGGAACAAGAGCATGCAAAACTAAAGAAAATAATTCAAACAGTTGCAAAATCCACACGTCGTAAGGCACAGGTTGTTCATGGTACAGAACAGAGATTCAGTCATTCCTCACCTTTTGCTGAATCAGAGAATCTGTCCATGTAGTGTTACACAGTGGTTCATGGCTGGGGAGGGCGGTCCATTCTTAACTACCAGACTTAAGTCTCTGGAAGGCAATAAAAGCAGTAGTTCTTATAGAAAGCACCATGACCAGGCCTCTCTGCTTGAGGCTGTGACTGCCGGCATGGATTACAGATGCAAAGCAGCAGATAGGAGGGTGGAATCAGGCACTGTGGAGAGAGAGAGGGTGAGTGTCACCACCCAGAGCTTTGTCTTTCCAGACATTATGGACAGACCAGGGGCAGAGAAAGGAACGATGTGTTAACTCCCTAAGCGGTAAGGACTCGGCATGGTGGCCTGAAAGACTGCAGAGGAAGCGCCTCACCTACCCCAGGGAAAGGAAAACCAGGAAGCCTGCTCCCTGGGCTTAAAATAAAATCCCTATAAAGAACAGTAGTTTGAATTTAACGAGTGCTCAGCACGGCCATGCTCATTCACACAAGAACTTTCTTGTCAACTTAGTAGAGATTTGGGGCATACAAATTCCAATCCTAGAGGCTCTGGACAGTCAGATGAAAGTTTCACTCACTGCACTGTCCTGAGTGGGTACTGACCACCAGTGTTCTTCCCCCAGAATAGTCAGAAGATGGTGCATGAGTGGAGCAGGCATTAGTTCTTAAAAGAGGACAAAAATGCCAAAGTACAGACTTCAGACTGAGCCATGGGAAAGGAGGCGGTGGCTGCAGCCAGGGGCAGGGAGGTCTGGGGCCCATCAGAGAGTCACAGAGACACCAGCTATGGTCACTGACTGACACCACAAACCTTCACCCTGATTACATTATGCACAGCTACGAATGTTAATGTATTTTACTGTGTCATAATTCTTATGATTTTTGAATCTGAAATTTTCCCTACAAGAGTATTCTCCTTTTCTTCCTAATCTAATTAGATATGTAATAAAATACAGTAAATACATCCTCTACAAGACTGTCATTGATTGAGAGAGAATGCATTGATTTTTAGAATAAGTTGCCACAATCCGATTCCAAAATGTACTAAATTAAAGGTGGATTCAATATTTCAAGCTTTAGCTTTCTTTAAAAAAAAAAAACCTATTCCCATTGTTGTTCAGACTTCAGCTCCCCTCATCCGTTACCTCGTTCAGATTCGGTCCACACGCAGTTGTCACTGCTAACTTCTCTTTTTTCTCCTTTTGAACCTTCTTAAGAAGCAAGCACAAAATATCTATCTAGATTTTTTTCTACTCAGCAACATTAAGCAGCTTATTTAGATTCAAAAACCTCTGCTAACGCTTGCTTTTTGATCTCCCCCATCAGTCATATTCAAAGGGAAATGCTTTCTTTCCAGCAGCCCAGCTAATTTTTCAAGTTCCCGGAGACGTGCAATTGATATCTGGATACCTAATGAGTCCTTGGCCACTCTTCCTCCCCCTTTATTGTTGCTTCTCTTTTTCATACTCGCATGCTAAATGACTTGCTGCAAATTGTCTGTGTTTTGTATTTTTCACAAAGTGAAGAACAACGTGACAGAGGCGGTAGTCTGCATCCAAGTGGTAGCATCCTCCTCAGTTATGAAGTTTGCCGGTGGACTTGAGAAAGTCTCAGATCTTCTCCTCCAGAACATTCTCACCCCTTCGTTAAAATGTTTATACTTCAACAGAGGCACTGAAATAGAACTTGAAAAATCAGATGCATATGTGTGTCTGTATTTGACTCTGCCTTTTCAATAATTTCACTCTTTTAGCTTAAAGCAGTGTCTTCTTACTGATACCTCCTCATTGAAAATTTTGTTTCAAAATAATTCATCCTGTTATTTAGAACACTGGTGGTCGGGTGTGGTGGCATATGTTTGTCAATCCAGTACTCAGGAGGGGAGGTAGGACAATAGCTGTGAGTTCAAGGTCAGCCTGGGCTACATAGTGGAGTGCAAAGCTTGTGTCAACTACATAGTGAGACCCTCGTCTCAAAAATAATAATGATAATAATAATAAACACTGATGACCTAATGTCGCTATAACTAGAGAAGTTCTGCCCATTGTTTCTCATTCCTCCAGCTACCCAACAGGAAACCTCTCTCGAGTCCCAGGTCTCTGGGCTGCTGCTCCTTCCTGAAAAGATGTCGCTGCGTCCTCCATGAACCCAGCCCCTCCTACTTGCTGTGTTCGCTGTGCTTTGATTTGTTATACTATCAGATTCTTTAACAGTTTAGCTTCTCTTGTTACATTCATATTATCAGTTATGTACACCTACTACTAAGACATAGGAAAACAGACTGGAGGAATAATGTAAGAATCCAAGGGATGATTAAAATATATGGTGAATGTTTAAATGTTGTAAAAATTAGTATGCTATTAATCTTCAAAGAACTTGTCATCCAATGCTGCCCTGCTCAGCACAGTGATCATCTTCGGCTACTCACCTTATTAAGTGTGCAGTAGCATTTCTACTGAGCCATACTTTGTCACTTAAGCATTGCTGATTGACCTCCCTCGCCACGCTCATGTGCTGTTCCCACTTTGGCCGTTCTCTTGCAAACTTTGCTGTTTTTCCGTTGCATCATACCTCTAATCGCAGAAAACTTTCATGTCGGTTGTGTGTACCCTCTGTTAGCTTTTCAAACCCACTTTCTCCAGGCGATTTTACCAACTTTCTGAATAATAGTCTTATTGAAATATAATTTGCATATGATAACACAGTCTTGTGTAAACATCATCATTACTTAATTTGAGAATAACTTTATCACCCTGAAAGGAAATCCCATCCATACTAGCACTGACTCCCAATTCTTCTTCTCTTCTCCCCATTTTTTTTTTTTTTTTTTTTGTCTTTTTGAGAAAGGGTCTCACTATGTGTCCAGGCTGGCCTTGAGCTCACTTTGTAGCCCAGGTTGATCACAAACTCATAACAATCCTCCTTCCTCTGCCTCCCAAGTGCTGGTATTACAAGAGCAACTATGGTACTGATCTGTTATCTGTCTATCAATTTTCTTCCTGTGGACATTTCAAATAAATACTATCATAGAACATGTGGTCTTTTATAGCTTCTTTCACTTGGCATGTTTTCAAGGTTCCTTCATGCATTAAAATTTCATTCTTTCTATTAATGAGTAATTTCCACTGTGTTAAACATCACATACAGTCATCAGTTGGTGGGCATTTTGGATTGTTTCCATGTTTTTCTTTTTTAAAATTAATTTTATTGACATAGTTTAGATGTGCACAATGATGACACTGATCAGATGAAATGCAGACCTGCACATGATACATCTCAATTCTTTTTCCCCCTCCTCCCCTCCCTTCAATCCCTCTTCCCCTCTTTATTTACAAAAGATTTGTTTTAATTTTTTTCCTTCTATTCTTTTTTCCTTTTCCCTTCCTTCCTTTCCCCATCCCCCCATCCGAGCTCCACTTCCTACTAGAATTTTCTACCCCTTTCACAGTATCTCTTATATATTTTGGTCCTTATTTCTCACCCCAGAGAAACCATGTGATATTTAAGCATGTGTGTCTAATTTATTTCACTTAAGAATATGGTCTCATGCATCCATTTAGCTAGTAATCTATGAAGTTAAACCTTCTTTATGGCAGCATGGTACTCCATTGTATAATTTAAAAAACCCCACATCTTCTTTATCCATTCATCAGTTGATAGCCCTGGGGGCTGCTTCCAAGATATAGCTAGTACAATTGTGCTTCTATAAACATGGGTGTGCACATACCACTGGGGTATGATGCTTTTAATTCTTTTGAAGATATCATGAAAGGGAATAATAGCTGGGTTGAGTTCAGCCTCAAGTTTTAGCTTTTCTTAGAAATTTCTACATTGATTTCCACAGAGGTTGAATTAGTCTACATTCCCACCCACAGAGGAGAAACATTCCTCCCCCTCATCCCTGCCAGCATTCATTATTGTTTCATATCTTGATGATAGCCATTCTTACTGGAGTGAGATGGAATCTCAGTGTGGTTTTAATTTGCATCTCTCAAATTACCAACGATGTTGAAGATTTTTTGATATATTTATTTGTCATTTCTATTACTTCCTCTGAGAAGTGTATATGCATTTCCAATGCCCATTTTTGAATTGGGTCTGTAAACTGGAAGGGTCTGATCTTTTGAGTTCTCAATATATTGTAGATATTAGTCCTTTGTCTGAAGAATAGTGGATGAAAATTTTTCCCACCCTATGAGTTATCTCTTCACTCTGTTGGTGGTTTGTTATGTTATGCAAAAGCTTTTTAATAAGATGAGATACCAGTTGTTGATTCTTTGTGATAGCTCCTGTGTGATTCATGAAATCTTTGCCTACTATTACATCTTCATTAGGATTTCTAGATGTTCTATCTTCTAGCAGATTTAGTGTTTCTGTTTTAATGTTTAGATTTTGTACTTATTTTGATTTTAGTTTAGTTCATGGTGAAAGATATATATCTAGCTTTAGTCTTTGGCATGTGAAAAGCCAGTTTTTCCAGTACCACTTATTAAAAAGTCAATCTTTCTGCCAGAGAACATGTTTGGCTTCTTTGTCAAAGATAAGGTGGCTGAGTATGTTTAGAGTGGTTTCTGCATCTTCTAGTCTATTCCATTGATTCTTATGCCTGTCATTTTTCCAGCACCATGTTGTTTTTATCACAGTAGCATGTAGTATAATTTGAAGTCAAGACTGTGATGCTCCTGACTTGTCTTTGCTGCCCAAAATTGCTTTTGCTATTCTAGGTCTTTTCTGATTCCAAATAAATTTTAGGATTGTTTTCTCTAATTTTCTGAGGTATGCTATGGGTATTTTGATTGGGATTGCATTAAATCTGTATAAAAATTTTGGAAGTATGGTCATTTTCACTATATGCACTAAATTTAAAATGAAATGGAACAAAGCATTTCATTGAAGATAACAGGTAAGGTAGGTAATGTAGCAACCATTGTTAATTCCTATCATTCTATTTTGAGGTCATATATCATTTTTGTTTTGATTTTGTCTTCATTGTTGTTTTGTTAGTTTTTGTAAATTTTTTAAAATAAATTTAAAAGAAAAAGATCTAACTATGAAAATAGTAACAAATCTACTGGAAGGTAGGATAGATAGAAGTCTTGAAGACATTGGTGTAGGCAAAGCCTTCATGAACAAAATCCTGATTCTACAGGACCTATTACAAACAATCAACAACTGGGATCTCATCTTATTAAAAACCTTTTGCACAGCAAAATAAACCAGCAAGATAGTGAAGAGACAATTCACAGTGTGTGAAAGATTTTTTGCCAGCTCTTCCTGAGGCAAAGAACCAATATCTAGAATATATAGAGAACTTTTTAAAAATTACACCCTCCCCAATGCTATAGTGGTTCTTCCTATCCAAGGACAAGGAATATCTTTTCATTTTCTGATATCCTCTTTCATCTCCTTGTGTAGAGTACTGTAGTTTTTAAATTAGAGATGTTTTACTTCCTTTGTTAGATTGATTCTCAAGTATTTATTTTTGTTTTTCTTTTTGGATGTATTGTGAAAGCTCTTGTTGCCCTGGTATCTCTCTCAGTTTGTTGTTTGTGTATAGGAATGCTCTTGAGGTTTGAGAGCTAATCTGTATCTAGCTATGCAATTGAATTTTGTTATTAGATCTAGAAGTCCCTTGGTAGAATTTTGGGGATCTTCTATGTAAAGTATCATGTCATATATAAATACTGATAATTTAACTTCTTCCTTTCCTATTGTTATTCATTTCATTTCTTTCTCTTGTCTAATTGCTCTAGCTAATATTACCAGAACTAAATTGAATAAGAGTAGTGATAGTGGACATCCTTGTTTTGTTCCTGATTTCAGAGTGAAAGTTTTCAGTTTTTGAACATTTGGTATGATGCTGGAGGTTGGTTTGCCATAAAGGGCATTTATCAGGTTTAGATAAAGACCACTGATTCCAATTTTCTGTAGTGTTTTTACCATGAAGTCGTGTTGGACTTTGTCAAATGCTTTCTCTGTATCTATTGAGATGATCATATGGTTTTTGTCCTTGGTTCTCTTAATATGGTGCATTATACTTATTGATTTGTATATGTTGAACCATCCCTGTATCTCTTGGATGAATCCTATTTGGCCATGGAAATAATCTTCTTAATGATTTGCTGCATTCTGTTTGTCAGTATCTTATTGAGGCCTTTTGCATTTAAGTTATTAGGGAGATTGGCCTGTAGTTCTCTTTTTTGGTTGGATCCTCTCTGTTTTCAGCATCAACCTAATGCTTGCTTCCAGGAATGAGTTTGGGAATATTGCTTCCTTTTCAATTCATTAAAGATTGTGAAGAGTAATGGCATTAGATTTTCTCAAATTTCTTGTAGAATCGGTAGTAAATCTGTCATGGCCTGGGATTTTCTTTGTTGGTAGGTATTTAATTTCATCTCCAATTTCATTGACTGGTACTGGGTTATTTAGAATCTTTGTATCTTTTTTATTCAGCTTTATTATTCATGTGTATCAAGGGATCTATCCATTTCTTCTGTTTTCCATCTTATTAGAACACAGGTTCTCAAAGTAGGTATTAACGATCATCAGGGTTTCTGCAGAATTCACTGTGACTTCACTCTTCATTCCTAACTGAATGGATTTGAGTCTTTTCCTTCCTTTTTTTGATAAGGTTGGCTAAGGGCTCATTGATTTTATTTAACCTTTCAATTAACCAATTCTTTCATACACTGATTCTTTGTATTATTTTCTTAGTCTTGTTTGCATTAATTTCTGCTCTCATCTTTATAATTTTCTCCTTCCTGTGAGCTTTGGCATTGATTTCTTTTTCTCTTTCTAACACTGGGTTATTTATTTGGGCTTGTTCATTATTGGTTAGTTGTAGAAACTCTATAATTTCTTCTTTAATTTCATCTGTGATCCACTGGTTGTTCAGAAGAGTTTAATTTCCATGTACTTATGAAGTTTTTGTGGTTTCTTTTGCTATTGATTTTGAATTTCATTGTACTATGGTCTGATAATATGCAGGGGATAATTACAATTTCTTTGCATTGCTTAAGCATGTTCTATGAGCTAGTATGATGTGGTCTATTTTGGAGAACATCCCATGTACAGCTGAGAAGGATATGTATTCTGATGTTATGCGGTGGAACACTCAGTAGACATCTACTAAGTCCATTTGTTCAAAATTTGGTTCAGTTCTGATATTTCTTTGTGCTTTTTTTTGTCAAGTAGATCTATTTTTGACAATAGGGTCTTATGGTTATCTCTGAAGGTATGAGACATTATTTCTGATTTCTTTCTACAGCTTCATTCATTTGCTTTACTACTTCACAGAGTTCAGGTGAGTGGCTTTCAGACTGTTCCACCTCACTGACCCCTGGGTTTGCCTTTAGTGGCCAGGAAACTTGGGCTTGCATCTTGCTTTTGTGGCTTCTCATTTTCTATTTTCTTCAATAGTTTAATTCTTATGCTGATGCTTGTAACTTGTTTACGGTAGGCATTTTTATTGCTATTATTGTGAACCCTTAGGAAATGATGACTTCTCAGAGATGTCTTCCAGGTATAGCTGGCTTTTTGGTTTTGAGTCTCTCGCAAGATCTTAATGTTTCAATTTATTAGAAATTAGACATTGCTACCTATATGGCCAAGCTCCTGGTTCTTTAGCACTGGTCTATAGTACTGTTTATGACCTTCAGGCAATTTCAGTCTTGGCATACAAGAAAGAATAGCTGATTCAAACAATTATGACACCTTAGCTAAAATAATACAGTCAGTAACAAGAATAGCATGAAACACATCTTAGAAAATGACATGCTGTGGTAACTACTAATTTGCCACGTTTAACTATATGAACAGGATTTGTAGTTATATAATCAACTCTATAACAAACCAGAAAATTGTGTTCAATAAATATCCCCTCAATATGATGATTTTATCTGCAGCAGGGAAAATGTAAATGGGGTTAGGAGAAAAACAGAGAAATCGAAGAGAAAGGGATTAGCAGCAAGGCCAGAGGAGAAAGGAAGGTTGTGCATAGTTTGGGACCTGATGAAGCAGATAGGTGAAAAAGAAAGAAGAGACAGAAGCAAGAACATAACAAGAAAAAACTAGAAACAATGTTGTCACTCATAAAAACAAGAACCAAACAAAGAGGAAAAATAGAAAAATATTTTTTAAATGAAAAGAAAAACGGAAGAAAAAGTCCACTGTAGGGTGTGTCTCTGCTGTCACTGGTTGACAGAAAGGGCAGACAGCGCTCAGCTCCCACGTTGGTGCATCCCAGCGAGCCTACAGTAGAATTATGGCATGGTGAGTAATCCCGGCAAATCTGGCCCTTTAGCTCCCAGTACAGTTCAGGCTACTTTTGGCTGCTGACTGTTAGGCAATGACCCGAAATTTTTAGCCCACAACTCTCTGATTGTCTCCTGCTGGCTTGAACTCCACTCTGACTTCCCACCAGCTTGAACTCAGTTGCCCCTCACCTTGACATTTAGTGCCACTAGATGGAGCCAATCTGCAGCTGCTCTGAGTTCTGACTTCCACTGGCCTCTTTCCAAGTGGCTACTAGCCAGGTGCCCCCTCCTGAGGAACGTCTGAACCGAGTAATTCACCAGCCACTGCAGTCCACACTGTCCACTGAGCCATTCCATTGCTTCAGTAGTCACCACGCCTCTGCAACTTCAAGTTGCCCCTTCCACACTAGCAGCCGAGGCTCAGGGAGGAAGCACTGCTTGTCACTGCCCTCTTCTTTACTGAGGTCTTTCTCTTAGCTCTTCTCCTTGGGCTGTAATTCTACCTTCAAATTCTTGCTGAGTTTCGAGGTCTCACTTCCCTCCTCTTTATCCTCCTCATGCTGCTATATCCCAGTATCCAGATTCCAAGTATTGAAGAGGCTGTTTCTCTGCAGCTCACCATTCCGCCATCTTCCCAGAAGTCCTCTGTTTCCACATTTTGATCATCAGGAATAATGCTGCTATAAATAATTGGGTACAAATTTTTGTGTGGATTGTTGTTTATTCCCTTTATATATTCCACCACATTCACATTTTTTCATCATTTGACTATTATTTGGGATTCTACTGGGGAATAGACCACAAAAGTACAATGTTCTACCTACTCAGGCAAATTCTTTATGGCATAACAGTATAGAAAAATTTTCAGATTTTAATTATACATACTGTTCTTATCCCTAGTCTGATTTTCTCTCATAGATTCATCTCCTCATTGTATTTTTCACATTTCAGAGCAATAAAAGAACATGAATAAAACTTGCAGAATGGTATTTCAATATCCAAATGAACATTTCAATGAAATATAAGATAGGCTATACCCTAAAGAAATGTGCTCAACCATTTCACCTAGTATAATATTAAACAAATTTTTAAGAACATTATATTAATACTATAGTAGTAAATATCTCACAATGACAGTTTAATTATAGATTACTGTCACATTAAAAAAACATAAAGAAGCAAAGTTAACATTAACTGTCACTTTAATGGAAATTCTTAAATATGGACTAGTAACTGATTCAGCAAATTGAAAAGGCAAACTACCTTATAGTTAAATAAGTCACTACACTGCTTTAACAAAGATTTATCTTTGTCAATACATCTCTAGTAGAAAATATATCTAACTAACCTAAAATCTGTATCTATACATCTCAGTTAACATTTCATATAATTTTTGCATTTATAGTCCAATCAGTACTTGACAAAAGTACTTCATGCATACTAAGTATGTAGGAACAAACTAATCTGCTCTGTGGACTTCACTGCATTCCTTGAAGTAATTAATATTACTAAAAGCTAAGGAGATTAGTAATTTCAAACTTGGCATATTATAAAACTATGTAATCAAGAAAAAACATACTCAGTAGCTGTGGATTTTAAATTGTTATAACTATAGTTACACATTGTTTTGTAGTTTATGCACTTCTAGCTACAGAGTCTTCATATTCCTTAAGACTTTTTATATCTTATACTCCTCATCCTCCCGTGACCTCTCCTTCTCACCAGACTCTTCACAAACATGAAAAACTCTTCCCATCAGATAAAACACTGATTGGTGATTACATCCCCATATATAATCTGAAAGATTTTTCTTCCATTCATTGGAAAAACAATTACTGATTGAGTATTACTATGCCAAGTACTGCCCTATACATTAGTAGAGATACAAAGAAAACTAAGAGGTAATTAAATTAACAAATATAATTTGATTGGCAAAGTTTATAGAGCTTGGTCATACAGGATTTAGGAAAAAGAACACACTCATGAAGTGTGAAAGTATAAATTAGCATAGCCTTTTGAAGTGGATTGGCAGTAGCTATCAAAATTTTAGCTGTTCATATGATTTTTATGAGAAATTCCATTTCACTAACTCTACCATACAGAAATATTCATACCATGCACAAAGATGTACAAGAATGATCACTGAAGCACCATTTATAATTGAGAAAATTTGGAAAGGATCTGTGTGTTCTTGTCGTAAGTTTAACGTTTTGCTACATATGCTGTAGAATAGTCATCTTTCAAAATATGGTAAACTGTTAAGTAATGAAATTTAAAAATCTGATTATGCAAAAGCAGTTGTAAAAAATTATGTTTAATAAAAGCCACTTGTAGGTACAGCTCTGCATATAAATATATCCAAGGGGAATCAGAAAGTAATACAGTGCAACTGCTGTCAAGAATCTCTATGTAAGGTATAAAAGGAGGGGAGATTGATATTTTTGATGATTGTGTTGGAGAGATTCAGAGCATGTGGAATTATTTAGAAGTCCTCAGCGAGGATAGCTTTTCTCATGCAGATATCCTTGTTTAGCTCGGCTCTGAAACAGTTAATACAGGGATCATCGCCACTAATTTCAGTGACTTTGAATTTTTCCATTTCCACAGCCTTTCTTCTTTTGAATGGTTTTCACAGTGATACTCTTTTCTTTGTAGCAATCTGCTTAACATTCTACACAGCTCTAAAGTTCAAATCCTCCAATAAAGTAAGGATTTTATTTAAATTCTGGTTAAGACTTTAGTTCATGTCTTTGTCAGCAGTTTGTGTTAAAATATTCATTGGGTCCATTTGTGAAACTCAAATGTGTAACTTTTGGGCCTGCCAAGATCTGAGAACTTCATCTTTCAAATGTTGAGCCAAGTTCATTCTTCTTAGTCACTGGTGCGGAAGAACATTCTTTCAGTCAAATCCAGTAATTCTTTTCCTGGTATTATTTTTTAGGTTCCTTAACAGAAATTCCCTTAAACTCTTTCTTCAACTTTTGCTTCAACGACTTCTTTGGAATGTTCTTTCTCTGTTTTCCTTTGCAAAGAGATGAGGAGAATGATGCAGGGAAGCTGAACAAGGCCCAGCAGATGCGGCAGAACCTCAGCCCAATGGAAGTGTCCGCAGGTCGTCACAGGCCACAGTGTAGGTGGAGGCAAAATCTTCGCAGTTCTCTTCCATCTGTCTGCCTGGCTCTTGGGAGGTAGAAAGGCAACATACTCATTTTCTTAAAACTGGATCACTGAAATGCAATTCACACACCCATATAAAAAACACACCCACTGTTATATAAACAATTCCATCAATTTTAGAGTTGCTCAATCACCACCAAGACAGTTTGAATTTCTGACTGGACAAAATCCCATCAACACCTTTCCCAGTCTATTTTCCTTCCCACTTTCAGCTGCTGGGAAATCTCAAGCCTGGTTTCTGCCTCACACCATCTACCTTTTTGAACTTTATAGTTTAAATATAAACGTCCCCTCAAACTCTCATGTGTACGTGTGGAAGGCGACTGGCTCATGGGGTGCTACACTCCTCAGTGCACGCACCCACCAAGAGGTACAGTAGGCGGATGTGCTGTTAGGAGGTGGGGCCTGGCTGGAGGTGGAGGGACCTGACCCGGTTGTAGTGTCCTCACCTCTTCCCTTTGGGTGTTCCACTTCCTGCTTACCATAAGTTGAGCTCTTCTTCCTTTGCCATGGGCCTCTGCCATCCTGTTTGTGCCTTGGAGTCAGCTGACCTCAAACATGGACTAAACTGAGTTAAATAAACCTCTCCTTTAAATTGTGGCCATCAGTATTATGCCCAGTAATTAGAAAGTGATTAAGAGAGGAAAAAAACACTTAATATTTTTTTGGTGTGTGTATTGCCTTTAAAATATTAGCACAACACTTGAGATTTGCAAACTGGGCATGGTGGCATACAACTATAATCCCAGCACTCAGGAGGTGCTCAGGAGACTGAGGTTGGAGTACTGCCTGGATTTCAAGGCCAGCCTGAACAAAACCCTCTCTGAACAACAGAAATACATAGAAATTCATCCAAGTTCTTAGGTTATCAGAGGTTTTCTCTCTTTTGGTAACTGTATCTTACTGCATGAATATATTAATCATTTTCACTCATTCAACTGATGGTCATTTGCATTGCTCCACCTTTTTTCCACCATTGTGAATCATGCTAAGGACATCTGTGTGTCTTCAATGTGGGTGTGTTCTCATTCTCTTTAGTACAAGGAGAAGTGCATTACTGTCTGCTGTTTTTAATATTTAAAAACCCACCAAACTTTCAATTGCATTGAAAAGAGGATTCTGATCAAGACTTACAAGGGCGACAAGCTTTCTGGAAGAAGACAGGCACGGGGTAAAGGAGGACGGACAGTGCTGTGGTTTTGCTGGGTATATTGGTGCAGGCAACACGCTGACATCTGAGAAAAAGGTAACTCATCACTTTCTGTTTTTATCACTTACAGTGATATGGAATGTGAGTCTCTTGCTGCAGGAAGCAGAAACTTCTAAACAAGGAACCTGCCCTACTCTGAGAACCGTGGGACCTGGCAACATTAGACTGGGAAGAATTACAAATTTGGGAGACAACTGATTTTCTGTGCCTCTCACATTCTTCTTCTGGTTGTTTTACTTAAGACTGCACAGAACAGGTTTACTCGTGATCAATGCTCTTTCAGTGTTTGTCCTTAATAGATGTCACATTAATGCAGAAAATAATTTATCTGGCCTTCTTTACTAGAGACATTTGCTACTACAGTATCTATGCAAATTCTAGTGTTTATGAAGATTAGTATGATACAATTTTATCTTATAGAGTTCAAATAAGGCCAGCAAATGATGCCCTGAATCGTACCTGACTGTGCCCACCTGTGTACTATCTGTGGCTGTTTCCACTGTAACAGCAGAGACGAGTTGTTCCTACCCACATGGAGTGCTTCCCAAAGGTGAAAATATTTACTGTGCTGGCCCTGCTAAAACCTGAAATAGGAGAAACGAGTATAATAAAAATACCCAACTTTACTAAACACAAGTTAAAAGGCTATAAATAATTCCAGGAGTTCAAAAGATAAAAAGATCATTTTTCAACAGGGCCTATGAGGAAAAAAAAATACTTCTGGAGGACATGCCAACAGAAAACAGGAGCAGAACTCAGTACATGGAAAAACTGGAAACTGGGCCACAAGACATGACAGAAATGAAGGAAGGAAAATGCATGGTGGAGGACAGAACTTGCTGATTAGTTTAGGTACAAACTCCCTTACGATGGTTAACAAAGGTCTTTTCATTTTCACCATGTTTGTAACCTGCGTGTACATTTTATACACATCATATGCCACATGCCTCCAGGGTATCTCATAATTATAAGCTGGTAACCTTATTTCAATAGGCAGGCTCAGAGAAGAATTTTGTGGCAAATGATTATAAGCAATGGAACTCTCAGAAACTATGCTACACTTTAACCTCCATCTTTCCTGCCATTTGGAATTTAGTATTTCTTCAGCACCTTGTATAAGAATATTCTTTTTTCTAAGACAAAGTCATACGATTATGCAATATATTAATCTACAAAAATTACTGTATTGGTCTTGTTATTTGTGTAATATTCCTTTTTTCCTAAGTACCATGAGGTGACAGAGCCAGACATTAGTAGGATTTTAGTCTAAAGAGACAAAAATGATTTTGCTTATGACAAGATGTATTACATTAACAGGTCTAGGGGAGCTATTCCAAAAAGCTGAAAACTCAGTTTGCATCAAAAACAATTTACTGAAGAAACATAATTTATTTTTTCTTACATGAATATGCAAAAATATGCTCAGTAATAAAATCTGGCCATAATACCTTTGGCCAGATTACATTTTCATATTCTACTTTACACAATTAACTGTAGAGAGCTGTGAATTATCCTCTAAAACAACACACTATTAATAAAAGAAAATGTCTTTCTGAAATATGAGTAATTGTTTGCTTATGTGCCCCTCACTGGCCTTCTCTCCACACCTCTGCGTGTGGATAGCTGCACGGCTCCCGCTGAACCACACCTGCTCCTCAGTGACCCTGCACAGACCTCAGTGGTCTCCTATAAAGCAGCCCAGCACTGCTTACAGTGTCCAGCACTGCCTCAGACTCACACGATGGGACCCCCCCCTCTGCAATTATTAGACAATCCTTCAATCATAAAAGAATGAGATATAACATGTAAGCTTTAAAAGAAAGCTTTAAATATGTAAATTAGCCAAAACTAATGAATAAAAGTGGGGGGAAGGAGAGAGGGAAAGAGAGGAATAAAACTGACTTCAGAGGTGAGAAATTAATCCAAATTCATGTAACTGATGTCTTAATATAAAGACGTGGGGAAAAAAAGACATTTTAAGCTTAGGAATACAATGTTTTACTATTTCAACACAAAATTTCTCCAGAATTGTCATAATATGTACATAATCCTGGAATAAACTTATTACTTCTTTTATTAACAATGTATACATTAAAAACAAATATATACAAATTTTAAAGCAAGTCCTTTAGGATCATATTTAAGCAGCGACATCCGAGGAAATGCAATTCAGGCACCATGTCACATTTTGAAAGTTTTCCTTGTTACACTGAAGTCTTCATTAGACACGGTTGCTTCTAATGTTATCTTACTGATCCAAACTGCTTGACAGGTCAAACCCAGGTTCACTTCCTCCAATACTACAAAAATTAAAAACAAACAAAATGAAAATAATTCATATTACTGTTCACGAAGACAAACAGTAGCCTACACTTTCTAAAAGACTTCTTCTGAAATGATAAGTAGAATTAACCGTAATGTAAAGGAGTCCCAAGGACTGGCTTAAAAATCAGTTTATATAAGAAAACATTGAGAGAAGAGCTGTTGGCTGGCTATGAGCTCATGATAACACAAATGTGGAAGGAACAAAAGGAGAATGAAGGAAGGAAGGAAGAAACAGGAAAAGAAAGAAGAGAAGAGAAGAGAAGAGAAGAGAAGAGAAGAGAAGAGAAGAGAAGAGAAGAGAAGAGAAGAGAAGAGAAGAGGACAGACTAACATTCAGTGTTAGGAAGGCACACTTTTTACACACATCCACGGTAGTTAGGTGATTAATACCGCGAGCAGTGCTTAGTTCCTGGGGCCACAGTTTTAGAGAGGCTCTGAAAACCTGCAGCTGATTCCAGAGGGTGACTGCTTAATTCCACAAATGGTCTGAAGACGATGGTATTGAAAGCACTAAAGAAATCCAGTGAACAGGTATCCTGGGGCCAACACAGTAACAGTGTTGAATACTAAGACACCAAACAGAAGTAACAGGAACCAACATTTCTCAGTTTGGGTGAACAAACATGAAGTCACCCACAATACATGTGCCCTTCTGTTGTTTCTGTGGGCTTCACATCTCATTATTTCTCTCAGAGAAAAAGTGAAGGGAAAAAGCCTTGTGGACAAATGTATCTGTGTATGTGTGTTCATGTAAAAATTGCCAAGATGTTGACCGATTTTAATGTGACACAATGTAAAGTGGCAATTCTACAAAGATTATGGCAAGATTTGTTTCTAATGCTAATATATGTAACTAGCAATTTCAGAAGCAATTTAAGTATTTTCTTTAAAGCCAGTAACAGAGAAAATAAAATTCTTAAAAAAATGATCTGTTGGGTGTGGTTAGTACCTGTCTGTTACCCCATCATGGGAAGCTGAGGCAGAAAGATCACAAGTTTGAGTTCATCCTGTACAACCAAAGTGACCATAAAGTGTACCTCAACACACACACACACACACACACACACACACACACACAAAAGCTATGGGGATGTAGTTTAGTGCAAAAGCCCTGGGTTTAATCCCAGTACAGGGGAGGCAGGATGATGATCCTGGGCACTCATATGAAACCCCGTATATTCATTTGGTGCCTATTATGCGCCAGGAATTTGTTTAGGTTCCATGGGAGACCTCAAAGCTGCTTCAGGTGAAACGCTGCAGACCAATCAGTATTTGCCGAGCACTCAAAACTTGGGCAGGTGGGTGGACAATTCATTGCAAGCAAAGAGCAAAGGTGTGCTGGGGCAGGGGCTGTGATGGGTTATCAGGTGTGAGGAGCTGTTGGCAGGAGATGATAGACCACAACAGCTATAGAGAAGGCTGTTTCTGAAAGCTGTTAGGAGAAAAGGTAAAAATGCAGGCAAAAGTCAAACTGTAAAGGATCCAGATTGACGTGCTATTAGCCTAAATATCCTGGAAGCACTTTAGAAGTAAAAGCTGCATGAGTGCATACGTATGTTTGTGTGTGGGAGAAAAATGCTGCTACTGAACAGATAGTCTCTCATGTATTTCTTCAATGCCTCAAAAGGTCTGTGTCTATGGAAAAAATTAATAATACTATGTAGTACAGTCAGTCCCAAAACATTCAACTTCCTAGACATTTGAAGTGTTTTAATACAAAGCTTTACACTAACACACAGAGGCAAAAGAATTAGTATAAAACAGACCCCACTAATGGCTGCCAGTGATGCAAACGGGCAAACCTTACCACAGAATACATGCAAGAGTTAGAAACCTTTCTTAGAGAAGATAAAAGCAAAGGTGCAGGAATGAAAACTGATAGGGCATTTTAACTAAAAATAAGGATTCTGTTGACTGCTGCTATTACGATAATTAACTACTCTGAGGGCCTTAGCATTTGTCACGTGGCCAGCGCCTACTCTGTTTTAATGAGCAGCTGCGCAGCGGGGCTGGCTGTAGTGCAACGAGATAACCTACGTGGGACAATGAAACTTAAGACTGGCTTCGGCCAGTGTGCAGGATAAATGCTCACGCGTATTCACTGCATCCATTTCAGATTTACTGCTCCCAGGGACTCCTTTATATATCATAAGTTTGGGGGCTGTTTGAGCAGCTCATTTTTTTTTCTTTTGAAGATCAGATGAAAGATTAAGGAAAGAAAACATAAAAAGATCATTTGTTAAGTGTGTAAGTAAACCTTTAAAAAGCACTACTCGTAATAGCCTCAGTTTAGGTTTGAATCTGAGCTCCGCCTCAGATGCCCTTAGCCTTCTCACCTGTGGAACAGGCCCGCGTCCCCTGCCTCACCAGTATGTGCATTAGATAAGCGGCCCCAGAAAATGGGCTCGACGTCACTCCCGGGGGGCATAAACACCCAACGGTCGTGCTCAGTTCTGCTATCTTCTTGGTTGTTATTCTTGTTGCTACTGTTATTCTCCCCAACATAATCCAAATAAATGAGAAATAATGATATAAGATAGTTCTGAATGATATAATAATGATGCGTTATTTGTTTAAGCCACTAGTAGAGGAATCATCTGGCTCTTTAGAAAATTACATTTAAAAAAACTGGTTTTAGGAAAGAATTTTTCTACAGCTACAGAACTCAATGATCTTTTGTTCAGTGAACTATTTTACACTCCTCGTTTTCATTCCTAATGGTCAAATGAGGCTCATATAATGGAAACCCAGAAATGCCAGTCTCTCTTCTTTTTAGGTCATTTTGCATGTAGCAGTTAGGGTGGAACGTGGTTTTCCAAGCAGATATTATTTGATATTATTTCCAAGCAGATATTATTATTATTTGTTATACAACAGGTGCATATTCAAAGGGACAAGACAAGGCGGATGAGAATCTGCACCTTAGGGTGGAGTAACAGCTCTGGCTTTAGGCTACTTAACAGTATTCAGGGCTATATGGCTTCGACCTTACGTGAAATACAAGTAAGGTACTCAGTGGAATTAGGCTTTTGTGGTCAATTTACAGACACAGACAAGTTTCAAAAAACATAAACAGAGAACTTGAAACATACGTGCATCATCAAAAGGGGGGAAAACAGCTAATATTGCAAAAACAAAATACAGAAAGACTTTCAACATGAATGTTAGCAATGCTTTAAATCTGTAATGGTTTCATCTTGCATTTACACACTCAGGTATCTGCATCACAGCTAAAGAGTAAATGCCACTTAATATTTAAAGGAGGAAATAATAAGTTAATGAAATAGGGTTTTACAGACATTTTTATTATTAAGGTTAATGATGTGTTTGTTAAAAGAGGGTTTATGTTCTAAGTAGAAACTGACAGTATATTTTTTACTTACCTGCTCACTTACCATCAGGAACTAAAATAATATTAGATATTGAGACATGGGACTTTAAAATTTTTGAAAAAGAACAACCCTTGTATACGTTAATCTTCCTTTGGTACAGCTGGTATTAGCTGATATATGGCCCTTAAAAAAGCTAGCTTCATTAATGTATCATGCAAAAATAAATATCAAAAGAGGTTCACAAATAAAAGGATGTGGTGTATTTAAGAGTAAAAAAGCTAGGGTCAGTGTTATGGTTTGCATCTAGATGTCCCCCCAAAGCCCCGTGCAGTCACCTGGAAGGCTACTAGAGTTTGTCATTGATCCACGGTCCAAAACTGGGATTAAGGGTGTGAGTGCTCCAGCCGCTCTGGGGCAGGCAGCCTGCACACAACAGAAGGGAGGGGGAGGCTTGCTTGCTGCTTTTGCTCTTTTTGCCTTTGCTGTTTTCTGCCGCCATGAGCTGTTGTTCTGTGCCATGTGCCCCTCGGCCTGAGAGCTAGCCAAGTATAGACTGAAACTGTGAACTGAATAAACCTTTCCTTCCTTAACTCTGGGTGACATGCGTTTTATCTCAATGAGAAAAAACGTACAACAGTCAGGAAGTGTAATTAACATTTACTGTTAATTACATTTGTCATTATTGAAAACACTTAAAAACAAAATGAAATTCCTGACCCATGAAATAGTAACTGAAAAATCTGAAACACAATGCAAGAGTTATTATCAGTACAAGTACTGATTTTTAAAGGGCAGTGTTTCTCTGAAGGTGCACACAATCCTAACACAGTTGCAGACACAGTTGTATACATCCTTCTCACACTGATCAGAGAACATAGGCTCTCCAGGGAGAAATCAGGCAGAATAAACCACATCATTTCTCTCATTTTGCTCCTCTCATTTTTGTTTTGTTTTGACCCCTCCACCCCCAATATACAGCCAAATTCCCGTAAGCTAAGGCAATAAGGTCTTCAAGAATATGTGACTACATGTTCACACGCGCCTCTGCCTGGCCCTATCCCTTTCTCCTGCAACATCAAAGGTCCTAATAAAGCATTCTTATGAACGGTCAGCAATGACGCATCTCTAGTATCCTGAACTGGACATCGGGTAAGCTTTGTGACTTCAGTGCGCTCTTACTGCATTACCACCATTCTCTACAAAAATTTATCTCCGACCCAATCTGTAGAGATTCAATTAATTAGATTTAATATGTAGTACGATGAATGAAAACCACACCTCACTCTCCACACTCATGATCAGTCAGTGAAAAGAGACACAGATGGGAAGTAACCCAGAGGGGAAACACATTGCAGTATGTTTTACCACTGTAGGAATACAAACTATGAGACCTTTATGCCTCCTAAGCAGACGATTCCTTTAAATATCATTTTGGAAAAGAAGGGAATTCTCATAATATAATTTCAAAGACAATAGCATAAATAAAAGTAGTGTTTTTGGAAAATTTATACTAATAGGCAGGTGTTGCTAGGCAACTAATATTGCAGTGTTTAATCTCTATGCTTCCTAAGAAATTGCACGATGGAAGAACTAGCCTTTTCAGCATTTCAGGTAACAGCTGCATCTGACAATTCTCTTTCTTCTCTTAGAATATAATTTCTTTTATGTTGAAATATACATAACTTTTGTTAACATGGATCAGTCTACCCCCATTTTTAGTAACTTGGATTGATAATTCATAATGATTAATTAGAATATGCTAAAATACATATCGGTCAGTCAATTAGAAATATTGCATCATTATAATAAACAGCATAACTGACAAAAATCAGTTGTTGATCAACACAGTTTCAGTGTGTGTTTTTTTACCTTCTTTTTTTTTTTTTTTTGAGACAGGGTTTTGCTATGTAGCTCAGACTTGGGCTTAAACTCACTGTGTATTCCAGGCTGGTCTCAAACTCATGCCAATCCTCCTACCTCAGCCTCTCGAGTGCTGGTATTAAAAGGCATGTGACACCATGCCTGGCTAGCACTAATTCTTAGGGCAAAACATGTATATATATTTGGTACAAAGTATAGAGATAATAGGAATCGTGGTAGATCTTTTGCAAATGAGAAGCGAACCCAGGAGATGGAGGGAGGGGGACAAAAGTGGAGAGGAGGAGGATGTAAAAAGAATTAAGCTGTATTATACATTTCACTGTAAAGATGTGGAAACCGAGGCCCACAGACCCTGGCAAACCAAGGTCCCTCTCTATTACTACTATCCCCAAATACTCACATGGCCCCTTTTAAATCAACCTCTTTCTATCCTCTTTTTCCCCCCAGTGCTGGGGACTGAATTCAGCTCCTCTGCACCAGGCCACATCCCCAGCCATTTTTATTTTCCATTTTGAGACAGCATCTGAATTGCTAAACTGCCCAAGCTTGGCTCACATCTGCAGATTCTCCTGTCTCAGCTTCCCAGAGTGCTAGGATTATAGGCGGGCACCACTAAGCCCAGCTTTCCTCCATCTTTAACAGAGAATTAACAAAAATCACTTCTTGTATACTGAGACCTGCTAACCAAGTTAAGTGTTTATGCAAATTAACAATAGAATTTCAAAGCTAGACCATTAAAGTATGCCACTAGCTCCTTTAACAGACTTCAAAGGTTCAAATGTTAATCTGGAGCACATTAAATCTTTAAAGAGCCACACTAAATTCCTCTCCTGTGCATACACAAGGCTCTCCTCCCATCAGGAGGCAGAATCTGTTTCTTCTCCCTGTGAATGTGGGTGTCACGACTTACACTAAGAGGTCTGCCACTTCTGCACTCATATACTCTTGGGAAGTCAGTCACCATGTATCAGCTCAGATCACACCACTAAAAACTGAGAGAAGCAGAGGAGACCATCCATGGAGGGGAGCACCACGCTGTGAGACACGGCTAACCCCCTGCAGAACCTTCCAGCAAAACCCACTCACCAGCTGAATACAATTGAACGACTGAACCCCACTGAGATCACTAGAAACAAGAAAAAACACTGCGGAGCTGGGCTTCTGTAGTATTCCTGCTTGAAGAGTCTTGAGCAGTAATAAAGCATTATTGTTTCTTAGGCCCATGAACTTCAGCTGGCTACTTGGCCTCTGATAACTGACATGAAACATCAGGCAACAACACTAATTTCATGAGTGAAGTTTTAGCTCTTTATTTATTGTAACTGACCAGGAAATAAAGGAGAAAAATTAGGATCTCTAAGTATGGAATAAGGAAAATCAGAAGGAGGAAAAATGTGTACTATTGTAGATAGGGACAGAAACAGACAGAGGAAGAGTTATAAAGAACTTTAATTGTCCAACATAATCACTGAGTCAGGAAATGACAGAAAAGGCACAAAGAGATGATTAAAGGAACTGACAAGGCTTGGTGAGGTAATGAATTCTGACTGAGGGAGAGTCCTAACAGACATGCTGAGTTCAGGTGATCAGGAAAATAGTTTAGTGAATGAATAAAGCTGAGGAGTTCACAAGGAAAGCAGGCTGATTTTTCTGTTTGTTAACCGTTTTCATGATTAGCCTTATTATGAAATCCATAAATAAAACATTTTCATTTGAGGATCGTCCTCACAGGCTAGTGTGAAACTGTCTCTCCTTGCATAATGATAGCTATTTCTAACAGGAATACTGACAGACTATTGTAGTGTGTGGTATGGATTTGTTTTCCTTAGTTTTTACAACTTTAGCATTTACCACACTCAGTAAGTATTTAAGTCTCACTTGCCCAGGCCTCTGCTCAACCTGAAATTATTCCCAAAAAGGAGTCACAGTCCCACTCCTGCTGATGTGAGCGCTCCACAACTTAGGCACTACTAAGAAAGCAGATGTCGTACAGCTGATCATGCGCGGGACTTCACTTCTACAAGCTGGTAAGAGGGGCCAAGTGTGGCTCTCCGACATCTCCGGAGCAGTATGTGGAGACGCCAAGACGAACGCTGCCCTTAGAGCACCTACCTGGGCAATCTTGTGAATCTGTTCCACCACTGCAGCAAACAGAGCATGGACGCTTTCATCAATCAGACTCTGTATGTAATGCACCGCCTCTTCATCCGACAAGTCCAGACGAAATTTATCCTGAACCTACAAGGTAACTGTCTATTAGTCTTTCTAATGAAGAAAAACAGGAATGATATTTTGAAGAGATAGAACGAAACTGATACGGATATTACAATGAGTTATTTCTATGTCAAATAAATAATTTATAACTTAAAACAGGAATTTTAAACATCACCCTTTTGGGGCAAAGTTACTGCTTTTAAAAATGGAAAATTCTTTCAACCCGAAGATAATGCTTTAATTTTTTATAAGTTCAGATCTAGAAATAATATGTGATTCAAACTGTGACACATTTACTAATAACCCCCTTTATTGGCATTATTTACTCTGAAATGGATGCAGCAAGATGAGATTATGGTAACATCTCCCCACCTTGTCCACCATAGTTCCCAGGAACTGTGTCAATCATTGGCAAAATAAACTAAACTAGATCTTCTAAGACATCCCCTTCATTGTAACAGTGCCCTATACCCTAGCAAAAGCTCAACAGGCCTAGTTCCCAAAGATAGGGCAGTTTTTTTTTTTTAGTTCACATTTATGGTTGATTTGCAGTAAGCACTAAAATAGTTAGTGTGTATATGTATCTGTGTACATTTGAGTGGTGCCCTAAAACAATAAAAACCAATGTTACTGAATGACTACTTTGTCCAGCATGTCTAACTGAAAGCACTATACATGTAACATTTCGTTCAACTCCTAGAAGGCTCCGACATAGGTAATATCTCCATCTACACGATGCAGGAAGTGAGGCAGAGAATTTACGAAACCATTCAAAGGATACTTCACTGATGGAAGAGGTACTTTCATGACACTGCATAATCACTGTATTTCACTCCTTTGTCCTTTTATAAATGATCCACATGTTTTTCAAAGTTACATTAAGAATTTCCATGGGGCTAGCTAAGATAAGTGCACTACTAATTTCTATTAGTTCATTGAAAGGGACCATTAGTGCTCATATTATTATTTGATCAATTTTGCATGCCTGTACCTGGTAATCTGAGCAACTACTTTGAAGATAACAATATGCAATGTAATAACCATTGTTAATTTCCTATCATCTTGTTTTGAAACTCTGTTTTTTATTGTGCTTTACTGTCTTTTGTCTCTTTGAAAAAAATAGAATTTACATAGGGATAAAACATAATCTACACTTAGCATTTCCTTTTAAATTTAGGATTTAACTACTGGAAAGCTAGGAAAAGGGTTGCCCAGTCCAGTGACCCAGAGCCCAGCCCCGTGCACTGAATGGCACGCATGTATATATCTGTGTCATGTGATCTCACAGGTCAACAGACAAAGGTAAGAAGGGTAGAGAGGAAAGAAGAAAAGCGCAGATTTGTGGTGCAACTGTAGCTAAGGGTTATCACTAACCACTTCCTTCTCTTATTTTTGGATCTGAGATAATGGCAACCATATCCCTTGAGTTTAATCTTGCTTCCCTTGATTTTTGCAAACAAATAGCATGTCTGAGAGTTCTGAAAGTATTTTTAAGGATATAAAAAAATTATACAGCCTAAGAATCCAAACAAGGCAGATGTGATGGGGCACCCCTGTAATGCCAGCACACAGGAGGCTTAGGCAGGAAGATCTTTATGAGTGATCTAGCCAACCTGTGCTATATAGTGAGTTCACGGCCACCCAGGACTACACAGCAAAACTCTGTCTCAAAAACAAACAAACAAACAAAAAGATCAAAACTTTGACCTGATTTACCAAATCTTTATACACTTGTATAAGTGCCTGAATTAAAGGCAGAAAATATGTACTTGATAATAAAAATAAAAACATTTTATTTAAAGAGGTTTAATCTCACATAAATAACTATTTATTATGACATTTATTGACTTAGGTCACCACCTGTTATTGTCCACAGGGTTCTTATGGTATGGATCACTTCACCCTATACTCTTCTTTCCCCTTTAGATTTATATAGTTTCTATTTACTTGTCTTTTAGACCTATTGATACCTTCTAATACCACACCAATCTGCTATTCAATTCATATTTAATTTTTGCTACCACACTTTCAGCTCCAGGATTTTCATGTTATTCCTTTTTTCTTCCCAGTTTTGCTCTGCTGAGATCCCCGTATGTTGTAGCACACATTTATTTTCCCTTAAGCCCGTGAACACACTTATAATAGGTGCTTTAAAGGACTTGCTGGTATGTCGTTGTGACATCTGGGTCACCTCAGGGTGTTTTTCCACTATCTGCTTTTTTTATCCATTGACTTTGTGTCACATTAGTCTGTTTCTTCACAAATCTAGTGATTCTTTATTATATACTAGACACTTTGTACTTTATAGACACTGTAAATTCATTCTAGTAGGCAATTAAAGTTGCTGAAATCAAACACTGAATGGTGCTGAATATTTTGCTGTTTAGGTTTCTGGCTGTGACTTTTCCATCAGATGAGAACTTGAGTTTTGTATACCTTCTTTTTTTTTTTTTTTTTTTTTTTTCCGGGACCGGGGATCAAACTCAGGGCCTTAGTGCTTAGCGGCAAGCACTTAGCCCACTGAGCTGTACCTCCAGCCCTGTATACCTTCATATTCAGGAGGTTTGTGAAAATTTAATATGGAGTCTGGGGAAAGAGATGGGCTCACTTTCTCTATGGCTTTCATTTTCTGGTTCAAAATTTCTTAACTTCCTCACTATTGTATTTCTCTTAGATGTATAAGCAAAAACTTCTATCATTTAAGTGAAATACTTTTAGAGTAGCTGTAAATAATTAACACTCTCTGCTCACTACCTTTTAAGCGAACAATAGCAAATCTATTGAGTATTGAAATCCCATTTTCAGATGCTATTTTTATACTAACACCATTTAATTACAGAGAACAGTTTTTCATTATACCCTGGCACCTCATAGCCAAAAGCAGGTTTAATAAAAATATGCCCTTGGTGGCGTAAATTTTAAAGGAAACCTTGGAAAATTCAGAGTAGAGACATCTACTATAACCAATGGACAGCTACAATGGCTACTTACGAACAATAGGAGAGAACACTGCTCGAGTTTACTAGTTCTTTCTGTATCAATGAATGATGAGTTACTGAGATCTAACTGAAAGATCCTATTTTTCACCAAGCCAGAATCAATCCTCTGATTGTCCTACTTTCAAAGCAGAGACCTGCCTTATCAAAATTTCTTCCAATTAGTTTCATGGACGTCAATTTGGATATACTTCACAAATTGGAAATCCAATACCTTATTTCTCTTTCAAATGTGTAAATATTTAATGACTATCATATAAAATGGAAATAAGTCAGTGTTTTCTAATTGAAGTTTAATTTACAGCTATAATCTATTCTTGAGCATTGAACACAACGTTCTGCAAGACAGCTGTCACTGAGGGAGAAGAGCCTTGGCTATCAGTTCTGCTCTCCTGACAGACCTTAGTAACTGGCACTGCTCTTGGTAGAGTTCACATTCTGCAAGTTGAGATAATTCCACACTCCAGGGAGTCATAAACAGAAGTTATCTAAATATATGGAAGGATAACACATCTCAGACCACACTCTGGGAGAGGTTAGGGTAGCTAATAGCTAAGCAAAGATCTTCTGTTCTCATTTGCTTTGTCCACCCAAGGGGCTGCCATCCAGCAAATGAGGAAGTTTTTCATTTTTTAAGAGCAATTTACTAAACAAGAATTTGAGTAAAAAAAAACTCATATAAGTTTTTGATACACATACACACTGTTAACATTCCAATTTGCATGGCATATTAAATTTTGTCTTTAATAGCATTTCAAACCCACATCCTTAGGTGTGTAGACTGTTCCCCAAACAAAACCCTACAACACATTTTTACGTAATATACTGTCTCATAAGAAACACTGATTTTATTTATACCTAATCTTTACCCTTTGAGAATTTAAACTACATATAAAAGACTAATTTAACATTCATTAACACAGAAGACCTGCTTAAAATTTAGCGTAGCATCTCTGAAATAGTAGCTTTTCTTAAAATAAGGTTCTTACTCAAAAATTAGAATTAGAAAATATACATTTCCTATATTAATCACAAAAGTAATTACAACAAAGGAACAAATCCAATTCATCAAAGTTAAAGTTTTAAACTAAAAATTATGCTCAATTTTTACTTGAGCCACATTAAAATAATCTTTTACTTGAATAAAAATTATAATTTAAAATAGTGATTAAAAAATTGAACCCACATCTAACTATAGCTAAAAGAAGGAAAACTATCTGAAAGAAGACATATGATCATATTAAGAAAAAAAGCATGTACTGCTAGAATTCTATGGCAGTAGATAGGTTTACATGTTCACTAATCTCATAGGCAACAAAGATAATTTGTAGGTTACTTAAAATAGGTCTTTAGCTAACTTATGGCTGCCAGTGATACAACTTCACTGTTTTAAAGTATAGTAAGAAATCAACTTAAGAGAAATAGATCCGTTTAATTCTCCACACAAAATAGTATTACCTTAAATTACTCTGAACAAACTTGTTACTGCAGTTTAAAAGGTTTCTTCAAAATTACTGAATTAAAGGAAAGCATAAATGAAGAAGTACTGCTGCGTGGTCCACTGTATGAACAAGCCACGCAGACCTGAAACTCCTTAAAGACAGGCTTTTCTCAATGCAAGGTCCCAAGTAGCAAGTTATGATTTGCTCCAGAATACCTGTATGTATTATGTCAACACTTTCAAATTTTCTTCAATGGCTAGTACAGTCTACAGAGGTTTACCAAGAAGTCTTATTTCTCCACCGCAGACTTACAAAATATCTCATTTGAATTTTCTCCAAAAGACCTCAGACGTGAGGGACGGTCTTGCTGACTGCTGCATCTAAACTAGCCCACAGCACTGCCAATTCGTTTTCATCCCCCAACAAGGGCCATGGTCTACTTACTTTATCTTGCTTTTAGCCTGTTTTATGTACTAGAAATAAGCTCCATTAGGGCAGGAAAATTTTATTCTATTTATTTTCATAATGCCAACACCTGAATAGTACTTTAAATACAGTAAACAGTACAAAAAAAAAATAATGTTGACTGTGTGAATATAAAAAATGTTCAAGGACAGATATGCTCAAGCTGTAGAATGATTATCCTAAGATTGCAATTTAATACTAATCGTAGCACTTTCGTGCAATAATAGGATCTAAAGTACACTAGGTAGATTATTAATATTTATTAAAAATGGGTGGTGAACAATGGATATTTTATTAATGGAGTCTCTATATAATTTAACTATTTCATACAAATACTTTTTAATATTTATAAGAATCCTAAGTATATTTACATAGTGAGTTAATATATCTGCTCATTATGTTATTCTACACACTATATTTTAGTTATACTAGCATCATGACATTGTTTTTATAAGTATGTATTGTTTTTATTAATTATCTAGAAACTTTGGCTGATTTTTGAATTAGATTTTATAAAATCAAGGATTGCACTGTAAACTAACATACAACTACAAGACAGTCAACGTTTGGGATTGAAATTTAAATTAATTGAAAAAGTTTTGACCCTTTCAGAGGAGTAAAAATAATTCACCTATCACAAGTTTCATGGCTGAGGCATCTGAACAAAAAAATATTAAAATGAGAAAGTATATGAATTGATTTATCACACATAGTATAGTGCTAGAGTCTTCAAAGACCCAAAGAAACAGGGACAACTACACATTTTATCCTAAACCTGACCAGAAAAAGGTAGAGAGTTGTAGAGAGCCATGACCGGAAAAACACAGGGTATGAGCTAAGGGCAAGAAGCTGAAGGAAACTTAGCAAAGCCCGTTTGTTCACATTTTTCTTGGCATCTTTGTGTGTGTGAATTTATTCACCCTGGATATGAACAAGGCTCCTCTGAAATGAGGGCCATAAGATGTCCTTGAGGTGAAAGTTAGAGAGCTTTTATGGCCCACCCTCTTCAGCCGAAACACCAGGAGGTCAGAGAAACCTTCCTGTTCTGCTGTTTTCTTAAATTTCAAAATATACAATCAGTTATCAAAAAACGCAGTGGAAAAAAAAAAAAAACGCAGTGAATGTTTAAGCTTTTAATTTATCATAGCAAAAGATGCACTGCTAAGAATGATGAGCTAAGTGTTCAGAGCAAGAGGGAACACTGTGAGCTGGCCTGACGGTGCTGTCTTTTACTGTAATCTTTATTTAAACATTCACTGTCCTTTCTGATTTCACCACACTGATCAACCATTTACGGCAATTTTTGCCAAATGACAGCATTAGAGTGTGTCTTCATCCGCCTTACGCACCGGGTGTGGCACCACGGACTTCGGACTTTTCTCTGAAGGCAAAACAGACTTGGATTCGGGCCACAGAGGCAGCTGTGAGAGGTAACTAAGGAGACTGAGGAAAACGGGAATGCCAGAGGTGCCTCAGCACTGGCAGGAACGAGGGGAGAGCGGTACACGGAACAGGGGCTGTTCTGAGGGCGGTAATGAGAATGTGTCTTACCTGTAATGCTTTTTGTAAAAATTTAAACATACACCATATGTTTTGATCAATTTTTTGTATTTTGGGTTGTCTCACTAACTCCATTTTGTATTTTTGGACAACCACACTTTCTAGCAAATCTCATTCACAAAACAACACCAGGGATAAATAACTTGTTTCTGAAAAATTAAAGAAAAAAGTAATACTCCAAATTAAAAAGAAAGAAAATTATCATTGCACTTTGTTTCTGATCACTCAATTTGAAGAGTCTGTACTTGTTAGAGGGCTTCGGTCTCAAACACTGTTTAACTGGCATTGATTCATGAGTCCAGGTCAAAAATTTTCCAATTAGTAACTTTCTGAAACCATGTCAGAAATCATTATTTTATCAAAGTATAAAAAAACTGTGTGAATAAAACACCAATCAGAAACATAAACGTCAGCTAGTTCCAGCGTTAACTTTTTAATACTCCTCTGACTTTAATGTCAATTTTGTGTGCAACTGCTTATTTCACATTCTTAATAAAATTTCAGAAAGCATAGAAACCTTTCATGAAATACCCCTTTAAGGAAAAATATGGTAAAATATCCTTTTAAAAAATGTTTAACTTTATTGAAACTAGAACAAACAACTGGAGAATACTAGTATACAACATGATTAATGAAGATGGTTTTGTTTTTGCTTTTTTCACAAAATAAATTGCTTCATGTTTTAAAAGATAGTACTATAAAGATAGCTGATAACAAAAGGGAATTATCAGAGCTTCCTAAAATAGAAAGAGATGAAACAAAAGATCTAATAAAACAGAACAAAATAGCTTAACTGGCCAAAGGAACTGACTCAGTTTGACAAACACTATTAGAACTTTCATAAATGACTTCTGAACATTTTGCAGTCAGGGAAGAGTGAACATGTGACAGAGATAAGATGAATGAGCTTAAAATAAACAGAAAACAGACTCCAAATATAGCAGATGCAAACAAAAAGCAACCACGTTTGTAATCTGGTGTAGTCATTGATCATAGCCAAGGAACATTTCATCAACCAACTTTATTTTTGATGGATGAGCATTGATCAATAAAAAATAAATAAAATGACACACACAAAAAATAGGACATGCCACAAACGAGTGTGATAAATGTTCTATTTTCTTCTCTTGGAGGGAAGGAAATTTTTATTGACGAGTGCTGGTGGATAAAGAATAAATGGAAAAAATCTATATGTTATTTGCTCTATAAAAAAAGAATACTGAGGAATCCTAAAAGAGTTATTTTAAATTTCTCTCACTGCTTGATAAAGATACATAAACTTAGAAAAAGACCAGTCCTGCTCATGTGTAATAACAGAGGGATCCAACAGCATTAAAAGTGAGTCATGTTGGAAATGAGGGCTTTTGGGCGTCACTTACTATTTTCAAACATCAGAGCAAATCCGTCCAGAGACTGCTCTGCCCTTCAGTGATTTCACACTTCTGCACATTAAAAAAAACACCTTTCTTTGAAGTTCCGTATTGACAACCGCATTGGTGTTTAGCAGCACCTTACATTACCTTTGGGTAAACAAAATGCTTTACAAATCCCTTCCCTGTCAATGAGGAAGAGATTCGAAAATTAATTCAGGTAACAACCTTGCACTCCGCGCCTTTCCTCCTACCCCTCGGTTGAACGCATGGCTAAGGTAGCTGTGAAAAGCTGCTCATCCACACCTGGCTTTCCTTTGCTGCTCTCTTCTCAGGCAGAAAAGCAGAGCTCCACACTTCTGACCCAGTAAGAAGCCCCCACAACACAGGCTACGGAGGGGAGGGTGGAGTAGCCACTTCCCCCTCTGTGATATTCTATGTTTAGTGTGTTTCATCTGGGTGCCAGAAATGAGGTATCTGTTTGAAAATTACAGACGACTTAAAACTTTTACAGAGAAAAAACAATTTTAGTAGTGAGCTGTCTCTCCATATACGGTGATCACGTTATATGACTGTGTGAAAGGAACTGAACAGAAGTGCTCACAGAGGACTCGAGAGGCTGCTGCATTCTGGAAAGTGAAAAGATTATACAAAGGACCTCTTTCCTAGTTTATGTTACTTAATAATCTACAGGCTGGGATAGAAGGGGAAATGGCTGCTAAAATCCTAACATGTTCTACACATGGAAAGTAGACCAGACTATGATATCTAAGAATGTACAAAAATTACCTTTTTCACAGTTTTATCTGGTTCAAGAGCAATATCTGGAATGTTGGCATCAACCATCAGGGAAAACAAGTTCAAAATCAGATTTGAATACCTAGAGAAGAGCAAGAAGGAAAAACACAGCAATGAGTTAGAATCCAGCATTTCTTTCTACTATCAAGAACACTTCTTGCCAGGCATGGTGGCATCTATCTCTTACTAGGGACTGCCTCACAAGTTCAAGGCCTGCCTGGGCTACATGGTGAGTTCAAGGCCAACCTGAACTACATAGGAACTCAAGGCCAGCCTGAGCTATGTAATGAACTACGTAGTGAGACCCACTTCAACAATCAAAACAAAATAACCCCACAATTCTACAAGCAGTGAACACTAACTATGGCTTCAAAAGAAAACAATATGAGAGTATTCAGTAGGTTTTTCAATGAAAATCTTGAAAAAATACCATATTCTGAGACTTTTATATAACACTGTATCTAAATCCCTCACCACCAACAAACTTTTGAAGTACACATCTAAAAATGACAGTCTTTTTCAATGTTTAGGAAGTCCCTCTAGACAGGGTCAGAGAACAATCCAGTTTCTACTTACTACCCATGTGATAATATTGAAGATCCATCTCTGTTAGATAATGACAAACGGGGACTTTTTAGACACCTTGATCATGTCATGATTAAATGAATGAAAGGGAGATAGCACAGACTACGGGCCAGCACAAGCACGCTCCTGGGATACTATGCATGGTTGTAGGAGATACAGTTAAGTGTCTGGATATAAGCAACCCCAAACAAAGGGAAAAAACCTTAATATAGTAGCCTACCATATTAAAACTGGCTGAGATGGCTAAAGAATGGTATCTCTGCTGGGCTCTAACAGGAAGTAATAGTTTACCTTCACTAATCCTCAAAGGCTTCTTTTTCCCTCAAACAAGGAGAAAGAGTGTTCTTACTTCACATGTACACTACACTTGCCGAAACAGGTAAACGAGCTTACGTTGGACCTATGCCACTTCATTCTCCCTGGGACATATGCTTTGGGGGGCCCTTTCTTGGGACAATTATGATAAAATAACTGAGGTTTGACTTTGGGAATGGATGTGAGGTCAGGAAGCTTTGGTTTTAGACAGCGACTCTTTTAGCTAACTTCAGAGGAAGTGTCGGCACAAGCGCCATGCACCGTGTCCTCCGGGGACACAGGTATACACTAGTGATGCACTGTCTTTACTCTGGCCATTTCCTATCTATAATTTTAAAAATGCACAAACTGTTATTTAAAAGCAATTTAATATTGACATAATGATAATGGAGTTTGTATAAAAAACGACTTGATGTAGGAGTTTTACATGACCTATTTTATTATGTTTTGAATTTTATCCTGCCCATAAGTCAAGAGGGACTCTAAGGACAATCTCTCACTTGAAGTACTCTTGTAATCAAGCTGGCTCTAGCCCATTTATACCCTTAAAGAAACAGGTGTGATCATACATAAGCACCTCTGGCCTACCTTTAAGGTACTCATTTGCTTGTGGGAGCTGGTAAACGTATAGCACAGATGTTCCATTTCACTCATTCTACCCTTATAATTTTATTCATTCAGGCAACAAGTATTTCCTGAGTGCCCGGCACTAGAGATACAGCGGTGAGGCAAACAAACAAGGTCTCTGCAAGATGGGAAGTCAGACAGCAAACCGACTAAGAACATAATTTTCTCTGGCTGACAGAAAGACTTTAAAAAGAGTATGAAAACAAATACCAAAAACAAAAATGAGGAAAATGAGTCAGAGATTGGTGGGGTGGGGGGACAACAGGCCATATAACAAGGCATAGTCTTACTCCAAATACACTCAGAAGCAACTGAGTTTGAAGAGTCCAGGGTCAAACTCTGATAGGTATTTAAAAAATTTCACACCGGCCATTTTGTGGGGACTATAAATAGAAGTGAGGAAACCGTAAAACAGCCTTCCAGGCAGAAAAGAAAGATACAGAGGCCAGCAGGCCACATTTTGAGGACATATTCATTGATATCTGCAGACTGTTTCAGTGGAGATGGGATGAGCCCACGGAAAGGCTGAAAGTCATCAAAGACACCGCCTAGATAATTGACACCTTGGTTACTCAGCACAACAGAAAAGGATGAATGGAGGAAGAGCAGGATTTTAGACAAGGAATTAAGAACTTCACTTTAGACATACTGAGTTTAAGATGCTCGCAAGATTCTTAGTGGATATGCCAAGTAGGCTATTAGATATCCTCAGAGGGGAATCAGAGCTGGTTGCATGATTTTCAATCGATCAGCATTTGAATCACATTTAAGTGACAGTACTGGATACCAATGGAAAGGAAAAGCTTTAATGAGGAAGAAAGATTCAGCATCAAGCCCCATGTAAGTAAAAAGAAACTTTTAGTTCAGTATGCAGAAGTTAAGGCAGAAGAGGGAAAAAATAAGCAAAATGTTCGGTGTGGGTAACTCTGACAGAGTGAGGTACCTAACCAAGCAGGCACAGAAGCCTTACAAAGGCTGGGTAAAACAATGTAGTGTACGGAGGGGGCCATGAAGGAATGTGGGTGTCAGGGCAGTGGTGCACTGTGTGACAACACGCCAGCCTCTTCTGCTGGAGGTGCAGCGTTGACTTGGCAGGACAGCCAGGAATTATCCAGCCGCTCGTCAGATGTGCCTGAGGTAGAGGAGGGAGTTGACAGAAACCTCAAGTTGAGAATCACTGATTTAAGCCCAGTGAGAATGACTCAACCGTTAGATTTTCTTCAGTAGCATAAGCTGTTCTTCTGGACACATGAAATAGGAAAGCAGAAAGTTCTGACCAGAGTTAAGAGTTTCTGTAGCTGGGAGTACAAGGCTGTATACAAATTGCTGAATTTAGAAGACAGGATAAGAGGAGTGATATAGTCTGGGGTCATCAAGTTTAGTGGGGAAAATAAATAAGTGAGAGTATGCAGCAGACTATGAGTGGCGTTAAACTGACCAGGCTGTACATATCAATGACAGAAGAATAAGGAAACATCTAAAAATGAGCTGAGAAACGAGGGCTGGCAGTACACATCTGTAATCCTAGCTCTTTGCAAGGCTAAGGCAGAATGATCATATGAGGCCAGGAGGACTCTGTCTTAAAAAACAAAGACAGCAATAAAACCCAGTGGTGGTGGAAAAGTACCCCTTGGAATACCAAGTTTGAGACTGAGATTGAGACTTTTTGGGGGAAAAGGGGGATCAACTACTACTGCTTAGAGGAGGTAGCTAAGGCTGTCTCAGTGAGGAGGTCAAGTTCCAAAAGGCCAATACCCTTGTGTATGCTGAAGTCACAGGAGCAATCATGAAGCTGACAAAGTTCTCAGTGGATGAGACAGATGCAGAGGTAGGGAGAAGATGGTTAGCAGTAGGGTAATGTGTCTGATAGTGCGATCTTCAGTGGGGGGGGGGTGTCTGCCTTTCTTCTTTAGAATGCTGGTAACAAAATGGTCTGGAAGTGGCCATAGGGAACGACAGGTGTACCAAGCACAGCCTTTCTCCTTGAAAATAAAGATGCCTCTTGACAAGGCTCCAAGGAATGTGGTATCAATGGACAGCCAACTGCTACACATGATGTAACAGACAGACAGACAGACAGACGCTCTTTACCTAATCCTTGATTATTCATACTCTGTTGACTACAGATTTTTATTCCCACCTTGTCATGAGAGAAACCCTAGGAATCTACCATAGGATAATGCAGGTGGGAGAATAAAAGACTCAATTTTGAAAGGAATATATCAGACCTGCCCACCCTCAAACCTGCCCGCCTATTACATTCACCTTGGGAACTTCTTAGACATGAATACCTGGTCCTAATACCAGGCCAGCTAAATCTGATGTGGACCCAAAGTGTCCCCTCCCACCACCCCAGGTAATGAGCAGCCAGGATCTATGTTAAAACATCTGCCCTTTTGGAAGCAGAATGTATGTTTCTTTCATGGATAGTGCTATTGATTTGGTTTTTCCATTCAAGACAGAATGAATGAATGAAGACAGAGTCTATATTAAGTAAGGTGGTCACTTAACATCCTCCATAGCAGAAGAAACTTCGAGATTATCAAAAACATTTAAAATCAGTATGGAGAAAGAAAGTCAGCTTAAGTATAGCAAATGATAGGATGGGAAAATGTGCAAAACTGAGCCGAGCCACAGACAAACATTCTACGCAGGGATATGAAAAGGAGCAGGCTTGGTACAGTGTTCACAACAAACGTACTCTTACCCGTGTTTATACCAGTCATTACAGTCACACTACTCATGTAAAGATGTTAAATTTTCCAGGAAAAATCTTCAATATTGAAAAGAGAAAAGAAAAAAAAAATGAAAAGAGAAAAGAACATAACTACAAGAAGTGGCATCTGCATAGCAGTCTAATTCCCCCTACATGGTATTTGTTGTCATGTAATATATTAGTTGAATCACGTAAAAACATTTATTTAGTAAGTGTGGTATTTTAAAGAAAGGAAACAAGATAGTTAATGAAGATAGGAAGGCAACAACAAATTCACTGATGTCTGAGGATGCCCTGTCCAACTTCCTCTGAGATAATATAAGAGCCTTATTTGGTATGGTTCAGTGAATTCATACTATTGCAGATTTTAACCAAAAAATACTCTGTTTTTTATCACCAGGCTCTGTTTGGGACAAGAGAAAGGTTAGGTTTCCCCGGACACATAAAATTGGAACTGTATTGCTGCTGTTGCCACTAGGGTTCAAGTATGTGCTGATTAATACAAGATGGTACTACATGAAAATCATCACACTACTAACTGTGCTCGCTCATCAAACACATTGCAGCCACTCAAGACTTCGTTCAGAAGAGGCTCCAAACCAACTGCTGACTACCACATTAATTCTTGTGTCCTAAACACAAATTGTTTACTATTTGTACTATATGCTAAAAAAGTATTGATCAAAATTTCAGTCAACCTGATCTAAAAGTGACATTTTTAAAAAAGAAAATCTCCACAAAAATTTCCATAAAAATGTAACATTATTTAGATTACTTTGATTATCTTTTGTAAGGAAGGAAAGTTAACTTGAGCTCTATGTTGATAACCTGCTTATTTTCTCATTTTATTGAGATACTAGTAATCTGTTAGCAATGATTTACAAAACGTATGTCTTCTTTCTGCTTTCCACCCTCTGACATTCTCAGCTGTCGTTCGCTAACAGCTGGCCTGCCTCCTTCGCGAGATCCCCATGGTTCCATCTACTTTCCTACTGGCTCTGATTGTTTTATATTTAAAAATTCCAGACAATAAACTGGAACTCTCTTCTCTCTAAAAACACTTCCGCATCATCAAGCAAACTGAAAGAATACTGATGTTCTCATTATTCTTTTAGCACTTATAGCTAGGGAATGAAATCAAGCCGTTCTGCCACCCAGAGCATAAATAATGCGGTGAATGCAGCCACTGCCATTACCTTGTGCTTTGCACTTACGGCAGACTACCTGAGCTAAAATATAAATGTATGGTGTAGAGGCTGGGACACATGAAAATTCTGTGTTTACAATAAAAGTGCAAAACTGCAACGGGATTAGTAGAGGACAGCCATTCTCCTGGAACAAGCAACATTAACGTTACCCGGAAACATGACCTCCGTGTAGTAGTTCTGAGGATTCTCATACAAATACTAAGAGAGATCATTCAATACACAATGAACCTATGTTCCAAGCACTACATGAGCAACTGAGGTTACAAAGAAAACAAGAGTCCACATGTACAGGCAATTCTGTGTATCAGTTATATTTTCTCCTGGAAGATAAATTTTCTTTTTTTTTTTAATTTTAATTTTAATTTTTATTTTTTTGCGGTACTGGGGATCGAACTCAGGACCCTGCGCTTGCTAGGCAAGCGCTTATTCCACTGAGCTATATCCCCAGCCCAAGATAAATTTTCTGTTGGACTAAGAAAATTTATTTTGTATAGTGAGGGTAAAAATACCATTAAAGTCAATGACCCTGTCATTTGTGACTAATCAGCAGAACCATGATTAACAAACACAATTGTCTTCCTGTCTTGAACTGGAGGAAGCAAAGAGAGAGAAGCATAGAAAAAAAGGAGACGGAAAAAAAATAACACTGTTCCATAGGACAATGAGGGATGACAGGTCAAAAATAAAGACAGAATTTTATGTAATATTTACATTTTACCATTAAACAAACTTCTAAATGCTCCTGAAGAGCATCTAAAACTAAGGTTGGAAAAGGCACTAAAAAACAAAAATGAGTGAACTAATATCACTGCAAAGAATTTAAATGCCTGACTCTTTAGAAGCCAGTATGATGCCTCTGACTTTCACCTGTCTTCCTGCTTTCTTTTGTATAATGCCAGCTTCCCAGCTAGTCGGCTTTTGCAATGGGATAATTAGTGGGAAATTATGAAATTTTACGTTTTTTCTTTACTAAGATAAATACATAATGTACATTAAGAAATACTGTCCCCTGTATCCTTCAGAAAAAAAAAAAGTAATGCTAGCGAGTGCATACTTACAAACTATATCTTCACTTGCTCCATAGAACAAATTTACCAGAATTCTCCATGGCAACCAACTGACCTACCTTCGCAGGTGGAGAAAAGCCGTGTAACACTGCTTCCGGAACTCTTGGTACTGCTCACTCTGGGTACCGCCCATTCCTTCTACCATTTCTTTATTCAGCTTCATCGGAGGAGGAAGAGGCTTCGGATCCCGACCCAAAATATAGCCAAAGTCTATGTGGAAGAGTTTGCCTGGATGTTGACAAGAAATTCATTTGTTTCCAGAATTATCTTGAAAAATTGGGAAGGAGATATATAACACAATTGGTCTAAGCAGTGTAACTTCATAAATTAGATTAGTTCATAAAGAAGTACATTTAATCATCTGGCTCTGTTTCTCTACATTTGAGTTTGTCCTTCCAAATATGTTTTAGTTTACTTTAACTCATACTTAGGTGAAACTAAATTTAAAATCATCCCACAGTAATATTAAATTAACATTTAAAAACCTAGAAAAATGAAGAGAGGACAAGCATGGATCACCTGAATGCCACCTTCTTGTACTGCCCTGTGATTTCAGCCTTTTGCGGGTTGGTATCAAACAGCAACACTACTTTAAGAAATGCTAGCTAATATTAACACAACAGAAATAATTACACAGATGCTCCCTGATTTAACAATGGAGGTTATGTCCGCATAGTCTCACCATTAACCTGAAAACAGCACCAGTCAAAAATGCATTTACTGCACCTCACCTACCATCACTTAGCAACACAGTACACTGGAGAGGCCAGAGGACTCACACTCACAATCCCATAGCTGACTGGGAGCTGCTGCTCACTGCCCCACTCAGCAGAGTTAGAGCATCATATCACATGCTGCTAACTCAGAAAAAGATCAGAATGAAAAATTTAATATGCAGTTTTTAATGACTGTGTACTACTTCTGCACAACTGTAAAACAATCCATCATTAAGAGGGAGATATTACCTTGAATTTATATGATGGTATCCTGAAAACTGAGGCGCTTTAAAGTAATTTAAATTAAGAAAAGTAATTTAAGAATCTTCACAGGAGATATGAAAGTAAACTAGAACTTACTCTACACTATCTGAATCACTGTGAGTAGCGATTTGGTTTCAGTACTGTATCACCTGTTACCTTAATGTTGCTGAATCAAATTCTACTAATCAATGTTGTAACACTAATTTAATCTGTTGTCTTAGTTACTTTCCTCTTTGCTGGGACAAAATACTTCACACCCAAAATTCAGGAAGAAAAGGTATTTAGTTGCCTTTGTGCATGTTGCAGTCCACAATCATCTTGGCTCTAAGGCAGGGTGGAGTGGTCAGGTGCAATAGCTCAGGGCAGCAGAAGGCAGCAAGAGCAGCACCCTCAGGCAGGCTTCGCACTCACGCCATCTCAGTGCCCTTCCTTGCATAGGCTGAGGAAGTTTCCAAAGTGAGGACCCTGGCCCCCTCCTGGGTCGCTTAAACTTTTAAACTCAAGCTGACACAATGAATCAACCATCACAACATCCTAGGTTAGACTATTCACAGTCACCCTGGGGCATATGCACTACACCCTAGGATGTTGAACTGCTAAGTCACTTAGTTAAGCTTCTAAATTTCTCAAGTTGACAGTATATCCTTACATTTATAAATCTGTTTTACACATTATAGTTATAAACAAGTAGGTATACAATACGTGGGTATCAAGTTTTATGCTACTCACATTTAAGATGACCAAACATGTCACCCTAGGGCAGTGATGGCGAACCTCTTAGAGACCAAGTGCCCAAACTACAATGAAATCCACTTATTTATCACAAAGTGCTAACACTGCAACTAAACCTGAATACTGAGGCTTTAGTTTAGAACAAATAACTCATACATTAATATCTTTAGTCTTAAAATGCAGTAACAGTGCTTTCAATGATGTACACAGTTTTTTACTGAAAAAATAAAAGCCTGCATTTGGTGTGCTATTATGGGATGCTCAGTAGCTGAAACAGTGCTGGGATGACTTGGCACACTTACCAACACTTGCCCATCCAAGCCACAGTTTACTACTATTTTCCTAGGGGATTTCACTTCCATTCAAATGTGTAACATTCCCTATGTATCACTCATAACTGAAAAATTCCTTTGCAAGGTTCGTGGGCTTAATTCACTGGTAAAGCACACAATTACCACGTGCAAGGTTCTGGGTTAAATCTCTAGTACTACCACCAAAAGGGAAGGAAAGAAAAAGGATAGAGAGGGAAGGGGAAGATGAAGGGGAAGAGGAAGGAGAAGGGGAAGGGGAGGGGGAGGGGGAGGGGAAAGGGAAGGGGAAGGGAACGGAGGGGAGGGGAGGGGCAGGGGGAGGAGAGGGGAGCTCTCTTTCAGAAACCTAAACGGGCTTTAATAGTCAAAGCACAATGAAATGGAGTTTTTGAGAAATCCACATAACAGGTTCTCAAAGGAAGTCTATGATTCCAAAAATATGAGAAACTACTTTAAGAAATAGCAATTCAGTAACTGTAGTACTCACTACAAAGTATCATCTAATGTCTTAGGGCTCCAAGGGGCATGCTATTCTTTTCACTTTTCATGAGTTCTGGAAAAGTCCACTATCAACTTCTGTTAAGGATTTCATGGCCTTCAACTAAACATTTATTCTCTGTTCAAGTTGAAAAGCATGTCTCTTAGTGCATAATTCTCCTTCCAGAGCTGCTAATAATTTTCTATCTTTTTGTACCATTCTCAGAAGTAAAGGGATAGGACACCTGGGCCGTGCAGCGTTTCCTGCCTGCACCCCGACTGTGCCACTGGGACCTTTATCCACAGACAATGGCCAACCCGCCCTGACACCTGGGCAGCGCCGCGTTTCACCGCCCGACTGTGCCACTGGGACCTTTCTCCAGCAACCTGCGACACCACATGAACAGCGTAACCCTTCTCCTCTGGTAAGGTCTACACCTGGGTTCTGCTCCACACCTTCGAGTTAGGAAGGAACTCCAACTGGGAGGGCCCATCCCTGTTGGTGGTTAAGACATGCAGTGCGGAATCAGCCTCAGGCTCTGGGGTCCTCGGGGTTGGGAGGAGACCCCTGCTCCCCCCTGACAAGCTACCTGAGGATCCAGAAGCAGAAACCGCTGCCTAACCACCATGGGCTTCAAGGCTGAGGCCCACACACTTCCCATCTACACACTGGACACTCTGGTACCGAAGTCCAGCACTCCCCCACTATCGCAGGTATGGTCTGAGCCATGCACCCCAGCAATTGCCTGGGGTCCCTGGGCCTAGTGGTCCACAGTCTGCTACCACCCTGGGTTTAGTTTGACATCCAGATAAACTAGGGTCCCTAGAGTCCTTTGTGAGCTGCCTGGGTAGTCAGTAGCTCAGCACTAGTCATCTGACATTCAAAATGACAAGACAAAGGGGCAAAATGCAGTCTCAGAACACAACTCCACCCAGAACAAGTACAGGACACAATGACATAGGACAACTAGGAAACTACACACCTAAAATTTCTGAAATGATCACATCTGAAGTAAAGAAACAACTCCATCAGGCCATACAAAGAGATTAAATCTGAAATAATCTCTCAGGCAAAAAATGAAATGAAAATAATAATGGAAGAAATGCTTCGCACATACAGAAAAGAAACAGATAAAAGACTAGAAGATCAAAGGCAACAAATGGAAATGTTACATGAGCAATTCAGGAATGAATTAGAACACATGAAATAGTCTCAAAGAGATTTCCAGGAAATGAAAACTGCCATGGAAAGCTTGCAAAACCAATTGAATGAATCTGAAGATAAAATTTCAGATCTTGAAGACAGCATGACAGCTAATGACCATGAAAGAAAGGATCTCCTAAAGTCAACAAGGAACGACGAGAAAACAATCCAATAGCTGCAAGATGAAGCAAAGAGAAATAATGTGCGAGTAATAGGAATCAGTGAAACAGTGGGAGGCAACACAAATGACATAAAAAGAGTATTTGGAGAAATAATAGCAGAAAATTTCCCAAGAATGGTAAAAGATACTGATGTGCAGTTAAATGAAGCATACAGAACTCCAATGAGCCACAACCCAAATAAAACCACCCCCAGACATATAATAGTCAAGATCCCAGATATGCAGCAAAAGAACACAATATTAAATATAGCTGCTAGAGAAAAGAAACAGATCACCTATAAAGGAAAGCCCATCCGAATCACAGCACACTTCTCAACAGAAACCACGCAATCAAGAAGAGCTTAGAGCGAGATATTATGGATTCTCAGACAAAACAGCCTCCAACACAGACTGATGTATCCTGCAAAACTATACTTCAAATTCAATGGAGAAATAAAATACTTCCACGACAAAGAACAACTGAAGAACTTCATGAAAGCCAAACAACATTACAAAAAGTACTGAAAGATATTCTAGACAGAGAAAGAAGTGACCACAACCCCAAGAACAACAATAGAAACAAACCCTTAAGCAGAACAAGAAATTAAACAGAAAAGTAGGAAAGCAACATCAAGTAAATGGCATGACAAGAATAAGCCAATATATAACAGTTATAACCATCAATGTAAATGGCCTCAATTCACCAGTCAAAAGAAACACACTGGCAGAGTGGATTAAGAGACAGAATCCCACAATATACTGTACACAGGAAAAACACTTTACTCAAAAGGAAAACCATAGACTGAAAGTCAAAGTTGGAAAACAATCCTCCATGCAATAGGTTGCCAGAAAAAAGCAGGGGTAGGTGTTATGTTTCCAGACAATGTAAACTTCAAACTGATAACAAAAGAGACAAAGAAGGCTACTATACTAGTTAGGGGAAAACTGCAAGAGGAAGAGATAAAATCCTAAACATGTATGCACCAAATTATGTAAGGCAAATCTTAACGAACATAAAAAAATAAATAAATAAATAACATCATTGTAATAGGGGACCTAAATACCCCTTTGACGCAAAGAGACAGGTCAACTGGACTAAAACTCAGCAAAGATATAACAGACCTGAACCAAATGTGCAAACAAATGGATTCAGTAGATGTTTACAGAGTATTCCGCCCCACAACAACAAAATACACATTTTTGTCAGCTGCACATGGACGTTCTCTAAAATAGACCACATTCTAGCCCATAGAGCATACCTACCTAAATGCAAAAGGACTGAAATTATCCCATGCATATTATCTGACCACAGTGCAATGAAATTGGAAATTAACCACAAAGGTAATGCCAAAAACTCTATAAACACTTGGAAATTAGACAACAACCTCCTGAATAACCAATGGGTCACAGAAGAAATTAAAGAAGAAATTAAAAAATACCTACAAACAAAAGAAAACACAAATACAACTTATAGGAATCTGTGGGATGCAATGAAAGCAGTCCTCAGAGGGAAATTTATAGCGATGAACTCACACATAAAGAAAACAGAAAGAGAACAAAAAAATAGCCTAATGTTGTACCTCAAACTTTTAGAAAAAGAATAAGTCAAGCCCAAAGCCCAAAGAAGGGAAGAGATTATAAATTGTAATTATAAAGCTTAGAGCAGAAATTAATGCAACTGTGATGAAGAAAACTCTACAAAAAATAAGTGAATCAAAGAGTTGGTTTTTTGAAAGAGTAAACAAAATTGATAAACCTCTAGCCAATCTTATCAAAAAAGAAAGGAAAGAACTCAAATTCATGCAATAAGGAATGAAAAGGATGAAATCACTACAGATCATACACAAATTCAAAAGATCATTAATACCTACTTTGAGAATCTTTACTCCAATAGGACAGAAAACCTAGAAGAAATCGACAGGTTCCTAGAAATGTACGAATTACCAAAGTTTAACCAGGAAGATATAAAAACCCTGAACAACCCAATATCAATTAATGAGATTCAAAATGTCATTAAAAACTTACCGACAAAGAAAAGTCCAAGCCCTGATGGATTTACAGCAGAATTTTATAAAACATTCAGCAAAGATTTAATGCCAACACTCCTCAAACTCTTCAATGAAATTGAAAAGGAAGCAATTCTCCCTAACTCATTTCTGGAGGCAAGTATTACATTAATACCAAAACCAGAGAAAGACCCAACCAAGAGAGAGAACTATAGGCCAATCTCCCAAATGAACACAGATGCAAAGATGAGTATCTTAGAATGCAGTGAATCATAAGGAAAATTATACACCATGACCAGGTTGGATTTATTCCAGGAATGCAGGATGGTTCAATATTGGCAAATCAATTAATGTAATATTCCACATCAATAGAGCCAAAGACAAAAACCACATGATCATCTCAGCTAGATGCAGAAAAAGCTTTCGATAAAGTCCAACATGCATTCATGTTAAAAACCCTAGAAAAAATAGAAAAAAACTATAATATATAAATAGAAATAGAAAAAAAAAAGCCATCTGTGATAAACCAACAGCCAACATCATGGTAATGGACAAAAACTGAAAGCTTTCACTTTAGAGACAGGAACAAGACAAGGATGTCCACTGTCACCACTACTACTCAGCATAGTTCTAGAAGCATTAGCAAGAGCAATTAGACAAGAGAGAAAAAAAAGGAATATGGATAGGAAAGGAAGAAGTAAAATTATTGCCATTTGCAGATGACATGATACTTTACATGGAAGATACCAAAAACTCCACAAGAAGACACCTTCAACTAATTGACAAATTCAGCAGAGTAGCTGGATACAAAGTCAACACCCAGAAATCAATAGCATTCCTATACACAAACAACAGACTGAGAGAGAAATTAAGGAAACCGTACCCTTTACAATAGCATCCAAGAAAGTGAAATATTTAGGAATCAATCTAACAAAAGAGGTAAAAGATCTATTCAATGAAAACTACATTACTCTGAAAAAAGAGATCGAAGAGGATTTCAATAAATGGAAAAACATTCCCTGCTCATGATTAGGAAGAACCAATAATGTGAAAATGGCCATACTACCAAAATTGTTGTACAGATTCAATGCAATTCCCATTAAACTACCATCAGCATACCTCACAGATCTAGAGAAAACATGCCTTAAATTCATCTGGAACCTGAAGAGATGCAGAATAGCAAAAGCAATTTTGGGCCACAAGGACAAGTGAGGTGGAATCACAATCCCTGACCTGAAATTATACTACAAAGCTACTGTAATAAAATCAACCTGATACTGGCTCAAAAACAGACCTGAGGATCAATGGAACAGACTGGAAGATACAGCCACAACCACAAACACACTCAGCCACCTAATATTTGACAAAGGGGCCAAACAAGCTCACTGGGAAAAAGATAGCCTCTTCAATAAATGGTGCTAGAAAAATTGGCTTGCCAGTTGCCAAAGACTGAAAATAGACCCAAGTCTATCACCGTGCACCAAACTTAAGTCAAAAAGGATCACAGATCTCAATATTAAAACAGAAACACTAAAACCTATTGGAAGAGAAAGTAGGAAAAAACTTTGAAGACATAGGAGTAGGCAGAGACTTCATGAACAAAAATCAAACTGCAAGGGAAACACTTCAAAGAATCAATAATTAATCTTACTGAAAAGCTTTTGCACATCTAAAGAAATCACCAGCAGAGTAAAAAGAAAACCCACAGATTGGGAAAAAATCCTAACTGGCTGTCCATCAGACAAAGGTCTTCTATCTAGAACATACAAAGAATTAAAAAACATGAACCTTGTCCAAATTCAAAGACCCAAACCAGAAATGGGCATCTGAGATGAATACACACTTCTCAGATAAAGAAATACAAATGGCAAATAAATATATGAGAAAATGTTTTACATCTTTAGTCATTCAAGAAATGCAAATAAAAACAACACAGAGATTTCATCTCGCCCCAGTGAGGTTGGCCAGCATCAAGAAATCATCCAATAAGAAATGCGGGCGAGGCTGTGGAGATATAGAAACTCTTCTGCACTGCTGGTGGGAATGCAGACTGGTGAAACCACTGTGGAGATTGGTTTGGAGATTCCTCAGCAAACTAGGTTTAGAGGTCCCACTCAACCCAGCTATTCCCCTTCTGGGTATTTTCCCAGAAGATCTGAAAACATCGTATCACCATGATATATGTGCACCTATGTTTATAGCAGCACAATTTGTAATAGCTAAGTCGTGGAAACAACCCAAATGTCCATCCACAGAGGACTGGATTAAAAAACTGTGGCATTTTTACACAATGGAATATTATTCAGCTGTAAAGAAAGACAATCTAGGGGCCTTTATAGGCAAATGGTCACAATTAGAGACCATACTCATAAGTGAGGTAAATCAGATGTGCATGTACAAACAGCATATTGTATCATTAGTGTAGGAACATGGAGGTGGGAATATAGATTGGGAGGTACGAAGGGAGACTGCTCAAAAGTAGAGAGCAATCAGGATGAAGGGAAGGAGAGGAGGAAGAGGGGTGATGGCTATGTAGGTATGTATGTATGTGTGGGATGGCTTACATGTTTGCACTATTGTCTCATGTCATTTTGATGTGGGGATCAATGATTAGTTGTTCGAACAATCTTGTATGTCTATTTGTATTGTCCTCAGCATACACTTTGAAATTATCAATGTGTAATACAACAACCACCTGTGGTTCGGTTTTTATGCTGTTCTTGTGCTACTGTGTATATGTTTGTTAGTGTTTTTGTTCTTTTACTTTTAAAATAAAAAAAAGAAGTAAAGGGATAAAAAATAATAATAATAAAACATTAGAAACAATACAGAGCTTCACTAAACAAGGTGGTAGGAATTCAACAATGGTTGTTATAACACATATTGTTGTCTTCAAATTAGTTGTTCAGATTAGAAGACATAAACATGCAAAATTGGTCAAAAAAAATTAAGCATTAACTGTTCCTTATCACAGCTAGCCTTGTACATACATACATATATATACATATATATTTTTTTTTTTCCCCTTCCTTCTTTCTTTTCTCCTTTCCCTCATCCCACTTGTATCCCAGTCATTCCTTCACTTTGAGCAATTTGTTGTTTGGTCAATCTTGCATTCTTACATCTGGTAATCTGAGCTACTTCATTGAAGACAACAATATATAATATAACAACCATTGTTAATTTGCTATCATCTTGTTTTGAAATTCTGTATCATTTTTATTCTTTTTGTGTTGTTTTGTTTTTGTCTTTGTTGTTATTTTGTTTTTTTTTTTCTCTTTAAAGTAAAAAAGTAAAGGGATATAAAATGCACAATATTACATGTGTAAATGAACTCTTCTTAGTTTGATATACAGTATGTATGTATGTGTGTATGTGCTGGTTATCTCACTATATAGTTCAGGTTGGCCTTGAACTCACTATGTACTTCAGACTGAGTTCAAACTTACAGTAATGCTCCTGCTTCACCCTCCCAAGTGCTGGCATGTATCAGCATGTCTGGCTTATTTTATTATTTAAATACTGTTTTGTTACCGGTATAATCCCAGTGATATCAAACACTTGAATAGATGAACCAATTTGATCAGTATTTTTTGCAAAACTGCTATCACACATTATTTAATGGGCACCATGCTTTTAATATAGAACCTACTCCAATCTTATTTTATTGGAAGTATTACTAGAATTCCAATGTTGGATATATATCATTACTTGTAAATGCAGAGTATACTTCTGTCTTTCTTGTAAGAAAATGCCAAGAGAATGGGATTATGGCTCTATGATAAGGTAGAAGAGATTCGGTATCTAACAATTAAACCATTAAACGCTTTGCAAGTTCAAGGAGCCATGTATTTTGAAAAGAACCTATTAATGTTTTAAGAAAATTCATCCTCAAACATATCAAAGAAGCTGGGCATAGTGGTGCATACCTGTAATCCCACCACTTGAGGGAATGAGGCAGGAGGATTGTTGCGAGTTCGAGACCAGCCTGGTCTACAAAGTGAGCTCAAGGCCAGCCTGAACTGCTTAGCAAGACCTTATATCAAAAACACAAAAACAAAACACAACATACCAAAGAAAATGGTTTTTAGAGGTTATTATCTGTAAATGCAACTTGTACTCTAAAAATATTTCTTAATGAAGAAATTCGTAAGTATGGTCTTACTCAAATCTAGCCTCTTAAGTCAAAAAGTAAAGCTTATATAAAACAAACTACTGACTATAATTATCACATTTTTCCCCCAACTTGACACAGAAATTGAGGTGTTAATTAAATGTTTCTGTTCTTTGTGTGACATAAACTTATTTGTAAAACTGTAGCTGAAGACATTTTCCTGGATTAAAGAGAATATACTATGGAAATTAAAAATATTTAATGATAGAGCTTTGCTTTTAAATTTCCATTGCACTTTTCCTATAAAAATCCCTTAATTTCTTATGTGAATGTACCTTTCGTATAGTTTGCCACTAAGCTTAGAAACAAAAAAGGTGACTATTGGCTTGTATCTAGATGTCCCTGCAGTGCCTCATGCAGTCATAGGTAGGGCTTTTGAGAGGTTGCTGGACTATGTGATGCTGGGACTGATTCATAGTGCAATGATAGCATTAAGGGTGGCCCATGCTGGGTGTAAGTGCTACCCTCCCTATAGACAGGGAGCTAAGGGACAGAAAGAGGGCTACTGTTATTGCTTCCTGCTAATTGCTTGCTTCCTTGCTACTTTGTTGCCTTCTATACACCATGAACTGCCGCTCCTCTGTGATGCCCCTCTGCCATACCCCTGCCTTGGAGCCAGTCCATTATGTTATTTTATTTTTTATTTTATTTTTTTTTAATTTTATTTTAAAGACAAAAGAATGGAGACATATGAACCAGAAAAGACATAAACAATACAGAAAATACAAAGTTATACAGAATATAGTAGGGAATTAGAACTGGATGTTGTATTACATAGTTATCTTCACATTAGTTAACACAAAAACATTAAAGGAAATACCAAATTATAGATAAGATAGTAGGGAAT